>JAHLJT010008756.1:4428958-4445850 GCA_031308135.1 Acheta domesticus
TTGAAAAATATTTTCATAACAGGAAGTCTTCGCTCGTGCAGTAGTTACTAATTGGCGTTAGCGAATGAACTATAGTAGCATTGATATTGAGTTCAACCAAAGAATAAATCATAAAAGGCGAATTGTTAAGCGTAATGTTGCTTCAAATCTAGCGCCACAAGCGCGCCAGAATTCATTTACGGTAACTGCAACTCTTGATTTAAATTTCTTTGACGACTTTTCCCATGGTTCGTGCTAAAGGGTCAGTCGGAGGTAGGAGTTGCTACGCACCACTTATTTCTGCAGTCAAATGTTACGAAAACATTAGATTGGCCTTCGGCATGAGAATCACAGTTTTAGTTTACTATTGGTGCTAACTATATAACTTCAAGTTTTGCTGTGATCCTTTGGTTTGCGTGTGAATCCAGTTTGGTTTTGCGTGTGGTGTGTGATTTCATGTTTCAAGTACCAATTCTAGTGTGGCTACGGTCTTCTTGCAAGTTTGTGTGGTTTCGAGAGAAGTTCTCGTTCGTGGTCCTCATCATCAAAGGCTGTCGTAAGTCATTATCATTACAATTAATTTTATTACTTATTTATAAAACCTTAATCGTAACAAGCATTCTTTTAGATTTGAAACTTTTGTACCTTTTGTAGAGACTGTCAAAGTACGCAGAACTTTGTTTTTGGCAACCCATTTTCAATTCATAGTGAAAACAGAATGAAAATCCTTTTGAACACGTGATGTAAAAGATCGTTTACGTAATCTCTAATATTTCAAAAGTAGTTTCTTATTTTCTATGAAAATTCCACATATATGTTGTTTAATTTAACAAATTTGTGTTTTACTCTGGAGGGTTTTTTAGAGTAGTTCCAAGATCTTTCTACATTACATTGATATTTTATAAATATAGTTCAACTATGTAACACTTTTTTTAGTTTATTCCTTATCCTTGCTCAGTATTGATTACTTTCTCTTCATTTTAATAGATTTAAAATGATAATAAAACAGGAGAGTTAGTCAAAGACCTCAAATTGATTTGTAATTTACTATCTCACTCATTGGAAATTAAATGGTGTAACATTGGTTCGAACAATTTAACTATCATCAAGTTTGAGGCATTAATTTAACACACATTTCACAAATCCTAAATAAATGCCGTAGAATTTCCGCACGAAACAAACATTATGATCCAAGAGCTGTACAAACGTGTCCATATAACGTGTGTAGAAAGTAGAAAGAAATTATACATAACCAAACACTTGATTTTTCAGAAACTTTTATTTAAGTCTGACAAAAATCACATAAATATGAGACGTGTAACCTTGATGCCTTCAACTTAAGTAGAATATACTTTTCTGCGTCCGTTTTATTCATGTCATCCGAAACACCTCTTCCCCAACTGACCTTTGTTTTAATCGAGTAGACTGATTTGCTTCCGGGTTGTCTTCGAGTCATTTGTGTTGAGATGGAACGAACTTACTAGTTCTAACTTTCTAAACGATAATGAGTGATTTGTCAGGTTAAATAGAACAAGATACTCAGCCGCAACCTTTCAAGTGTTTCGTAATATTCAACGTTCTCCAACTTCTCTGGTTGTAATATATCCTTCTTCAGGGCTAAATAAAATCTAATATACAATACATTCAATTCATAGTTACTGCACTGTCGAGACATAACGTCGTCCCGATTGTACGTAGACCTTATCGTAATAGTGTGGTTTGTGTGATTGCTCTCTGCAGGGCGTTGTGTGTTTGCTGGGCGAAGACAGTGGGGGAAGATGAGCATATCTATTATTCTGTCATTGATGAGCACTACATTCGATGCAAACAATTTTTTCATAAATATAAAAATGAAAAATGGATGCTCATTCGATTCGATGGCGCATTAGATTCGCGTAAATACCGTGGTACGGGCCATGGCCTTTAACTCCCATGTAAGGTGATGGGGACTATTACAGTGGCACGCTCTCCTGTATCACCTTCTTACAAGAACTGAAATACGAACTGCCGGCAACGATACTTCAAACGTGCGTGGGTGCTGCGTAGGTTTGCGAGACGCAAGCAGGCGCATAATACTACAAAAACATAGCGCCGATGTTCGCGATTTCTCAAGCGCTTTCTTATACGTATACAGGTTTTCCCACCAACTATGGACCACTCCCATCACTTCTAAACGGTTCAAGATATCGAAATGCAGTTTTTGCGTTTCTGAGGCAAGTTACCGGGGCAAGTAATATGTTGTAGAGAAATTGCCTATAATATTTTTAGTTTTTGAAAAATTTAATTATCTTTAATTTTTAAAATTACTATCAAAATACTAATATATGGTACATCATCTTATTTTTATTTTCATGATCTATCCGTTGCTGGTGAGAAAAATATATAGTTTCATTTAAAAAAATCAAAGATGATTAAATTTCTCGAAAAATAAAATATTATAGACAGGGTCTTTCCAGCATTTTATTTGCCCCATGATCCTGCATTGTTAAGCGGAAACTGCATTTCTATATCCTGAACCGCTTAGAAGTTATGAAGAGAAGTTTTTTACGTGCGGAAGTTGGCGAGCCTAGGTTGTAGCTAAACCGGCGGCACTAGTGCCTCCTTTAGTAGCACCCTCAAGCTTTGTCTCCTGTTTTGATGGAGAGGTACAAAGCCTTGGTGCGTCGGTGCCGTGGCGGAAATCGCTAAGACAGTAGTTTCGTATTTATCTTGGACCATGGGGTTGTGGGTTCGAGTCCCTCCTCGGGCAGGGTTGTATGTGTTCCTCCTTTCACCCCCTATCATCATCACATTGTTTCATCTTCATACCATAACGTTTCATCCAATAGTGGTCGCTAATGACCTAGTAGTTGATGCGATTTTAAATAACAAAAAAATAAAGGTCTTGGTACGTGCGTTACCTGACTCCGAGCTAGCACTCCTCGAGCTGCTTGCGCGCACCTTACCTGACTTCGAGCTGGCACTCCTCGAGCTGCTTGCGCGCCCCTTACCTGACTTCGAGCTGGCACTCCTCGAGCTGCTTGCGCGCACCTTACCTGACTTCGAGCTGGCACTCCTCGAGCTGCTTGCGCGCACCTTACCTGACTTCGAGCTGGCACTCTTCGAGCTGCTTGCGCGCACCTTACCTGACTTCGAGCTGGCACTCTCGAGCTGCTTGCGCGCCCCTTACCTGACTTCGAGCTGGCACTCCTCGAGCTGCTTGCGCGCACCTTACCTGACTTCGAGCTGGCACTCCTCGAGCTGCTTGCGCGCCCCTTACCTGACTTCGAGCTGGCACTCCTCGAGCTGCTTGCGCGCCCCTTACCTGACTTCGAGCTGGCACTCCTCGAGCTGCTTGCGCGCCCCTTACCTGACTTCGAGCTGGCACTCTTCGAGCTGCTTGCGCGCCCCTTACCTGACTTCGAGCTGCACTCCTCGAGCTGCTTGCGCGCCCCTTACCTGACATCGAGCTGGCACTCCTCGAGCTGCTTGCGCGCACCTTACCTGACTTCGAGCTGGCACTCCTCGAGCTGCTTGCGCGCACCTTACCTGACTTTGAGCTGGCACTCCTCGAGCTGCTTGCGCGCACCTTTACCTGACTTCGAGCTGGCACTCCTCGAGCTGCTTGCGCGCACCTTACCTGACTTCGAGCTGGCACTCCTCGAGCTGCTTGCGCGCACCTTACCTGACTTCGAGCTGGCACTCCTCGAGCTGCTTGCGCGCACCTTTACCTGACTTCGAGCTGGCACTCCTCGAGCTGCTTGCGCGCACCTTACCTGACTTCGAGCTGGCACTCCTCGAGCTGCTTGCGCGCACCTTTACCTGACTTCGAGCTGGCACTCCTCGAGCTGCTTGCGCGCACCTTACCTGACTTCGAGCTGGCACTCCTCGAGCTGTTTGCGCGCACCTTACCTGACTTCGAGCTGGCACTCCTCGAGCTGCTTGCGCGCACCTTACCTGACTTCGAGCTGGCACTCCTCGAGCTGCTTGCGCGCACCTTACCTGACTTCGAGCTGGCACTCCTCGAGCTGCTTGCGCGCCCCTTACCTGACTTCGAGCTGGCACTCCTCGAGCTGCTTGCGCGCACCTTACCTGACTTCGAGCTGGCACTCCTCGAGCTGCTTGCGCGCACCTTTACCTGACTTCGAGCTGGCACTCCTCGAGCTGCTTGCGCGCACCTTACCTGACTTCGAGCTGGCACTCCTCGAGCTGCTTGCGCGCACCTTACCTGACTTCGAGCTGGCACTCCTCGAGCTGCTTGCGCGCCCCTTACCTGACTTCGAGCTGGCACTCCTCGAGCTGCTTGCGCGCCCCTTACCTGACTTCGAGCTGGCACTCCTCGAGCTGCTTGCGCGCACCTTACCTGACTTCGAGCTGGCACTCCTCGAGCTGCTTGCGCGCACCTTTACCTGACTTCGAGCTGGCACTCCTCGAGCTGCTTGCGCGCACCTTACCTGACTTCGAGCTGGCACTCCTCGAGCTGCTTGCGCGCACCTTACCTGACTTCGAGCTGGCACTCCTCGAGCTGCTTGCGCGCACCTTTACTGACTTCGAGCTGGCACTCCTCGAGCTGCTTGCGCGCCCCTTACCTGACTTCGAGCTGGCACTCCTCGAGCTGCTTGCGCGCACCTTTACCTGACTTCGAGCTGGCACTCCTCGAGCTGCTTGCGCGCCCCTTACCTGACTTCGAGCTGGCACTCCTCGAGCTGCTTGCGCGCACCTTACCTGACTTCGAGCTGGCACTCCTCGAGCTGCTTGCGCGCACCTTACCTGACTTCGAGCTGGCACTCCTCGAGCTGCTTGCGCGCACCTTTACCTGACTTCGAGCTGGCACTCCTCGAGCTGCTTGCGCGCCCCTTACCTGACATCGAGCTGGCACTCCTCGAGCTGCTTGCGCGCACCTTACCTGACTTCGAGCTGGCACTCCTCGAGCTGCTTGCGCGCACCTTTACCTGACTTCGAGCTGGCACTCCTCGAGCGGCTTGCGCGCCCCTTACCTGATCGAGCTGGCCACTCCTCGAGCTGCTTGCGCGCCCTTACCATGACTCGAGCGGCACTCCGCGAGCTGCTTGCGCGCACCTTTACATGACTTTCGAGCTGGCACTCCTCGAGCTGCTTGCGCCGCCCCTTACCTGACATCGAGCTGGCACTCCTCGAGCTGGCTTGCGCGCACCTTACCTGACTTCGAGCTGGCACTCCTCGAGCTGCTTGCGCGCACCCTTTACCTGACTATCGAGCTGGCACTCCTCGAGCTGCTTGCGCGCCCCTTACCTGACATCGAGCTGGCACTCCTCGAGCTGCTTGCGCGCACCTTACCTGACTTCGAGCTGGCACTCCTCGAGCTGCTTGCGCGCACCTTTACCTGACTTCGAGCTGGCACTCCTCGAGCTGCTTGCGCGCCCCTTACCTGACATCGAGCTGGCACTCCTCGAGCTGCTTGCGCGCACCTACCTGACTTCGAGCTGGCACTCCTCGAGCTGCTGCGCGCCCTTACCTGACTTCGAGCTGGCACTCCTCGACTGCTTGCGCGCACCTTGTCCCTGACTTCGAGCTGGCACTCCTCGAGCTGCTTGCGCGCCACCTCCCGAAGGCGCGCACCTTACCGTGACTATGTCGTGAGCTGGGCACTCCTCGAGCTGCTTGCGCGCACCTTACCTGACTTCGAGCTGGCACCCTCGAGCTGGCTGCCGCGCCCCTTACCTGACTTCGAGCTGGCACTCCTCGAGCTGCTTGCGCGCACCTTACCTGACTTCGAGCTGGCACTCCTCGAGCTGCTTGCGCGCCACCTCCCAGAAGGCGCGCACCTTACCTGACTTCGAGCTGGCACTCCTCGAGCTGCTTGCGCGCACCTTACCTGACTTCGAGCTGGCACTCCTCGAGCTGCTTGCGCGCCCCTTACCTGACTTCGAGCTGGCACTCCTCGAGCTGCTTGCGCGCACCTTTACCTGACTTCGAGCTGGCACTCCTCGAGCTGCTTGCGCGCACCTTACCTGACTTCGAGCTGGCACTCCTCGAGCTGCTTGCGCGCCACCTCCCAGAAGGCGCGCACCTTGTCGCGCTCCAGCTGGAAGAAGGCGCGCTCCTCGCGCTCGCGCTTCATCTCGTCCTGCAGGCGGAACGCCAGCACCTCCACCTGCTCGCGCGTCATCGTCTCGTGGTCGTAGCCCTCGATCACCGGGCCCTCCTTCTTCGGGTCCTTCTTCGGCGCCATCGCGCTCGCTCACGCACGCTCCAACGGTTGACGCGGGTAGAGGGGGATGCAGCGAGCACAGTCTGCCTGCGAGCGGTAGACGGCAGTCAATATGGCTAATTGTTAAATAAAGGTATTTAGCTAGATCTGTCCATCGGGTCGATGTTGTTAAGAGGACGCTGCAGCGAGCAGAGGCTGCCTACGGGTGGTAGACGTGAGTGGATATGACGATTGAGCCTATGAATTGTTGATAGTAGTGATCTAGCTAGATCACTTTACGTAATTCACTTCATTGGGTCAATGTTGTTAGAGGGTGCTGCAGCGAACACAGGCTTCCTGTCTATACATCCATTAAACATATAAAATCGTAAATATAAAGTGAACTAGCGCGGTCGGGTCGATGCGGATACAGGGCGTTGCAGCGAGTCGAGGCTGCCTGTGGGTGGTAGACAAGGGTCCTTATGACCAGTGAATGCAAGAATTTATAAATAGAAAGCGAAGTAGCTAGATCTGTTATTTTCATCGGTTCTATATTACTAGAGGGCGCTAGAACGGGCAGAGGCTGCCTGAAGATTGTACACTTGGGCCGTTATGACCATTGAATGTTTCAATTGATAAATATAAAGAACTAGCTATATCTGTTCGCATGATTAGGATAGAGGAGAGGGCGAAGCAGCGAGCAGAGGCTGCCTGCGGGCGGTAGACATGGGTTGATATAACTAATTGTTGTTAATATTCACTCTGTGAGGTTATGAAATATCCTCAAAAAATACGCAGGGGAAATATTGATAAGTTTGTGTTAGTACATTCCAGTAACGTTCGAGAATTTTCTCCTCGAAAAATCCCATTTATAATCCGAAATATCCAATTTTTTTTAAAAAAAACAGTGTTCTGTAACTGATTTGAATTAAGAATTTTGGATTTACAAAACTAATATGATGTCTTGAAATCATTTTTTATATTATTGATATTGCATTGATTATTCCAAATATTTATAGTTTCTTTAATTTTTTAAAAAATCATATAACTTTAGATGTAATATATTAATTGATTTGAAATAGTTGAATCATTAAATATAGTATTAATTATGCATTTGAAAGCTAATTAAGCAGGGTTTAATAATTAATTTTTGGTTCTAATAATACAGTACAATCTGTAACTTTATCGACGGCAATCGAACCTTGCAGAGAAATATATCGGCCAGGTATTCGGGTCGCACTTCGACTGATGAAACCTTCACGACGAAAGGCAGCTGCAGGGAGCAGTGGGGGTGCTTCAGCTGGCGGAGGCTCAGTAGCAGCGGGCGTCTCCGAGGCAGCGCTCCCAACAATGGGCGACCGCAACAATCAAACACCCCAGCTTGTTAGATCCACACCACTTCTCTTTTCAAAACTCACCGTACAGTACCAACAAATGCTTGTCAAGCACATGTTGCCTATCAATCGGACGTACTTGTGCCGGAAGTGTATAGATACTTGGACCTGAGGATATTTCAGCCTATAAATGTTATGTTAAACCTTGTATCACCCCCTTTAAATGCTCAAAAAGAATTTTTTTAAACCTTTACAACAATCTTGAGGAAACAGTATTGAGAGAGCGTGATGGTACATCCTCCCATCCTGCGTGACGGTGAATAACCCTTCTTGCCTTGAAACAATCTTCATTGATTCGATAACAAGAGCCAAATAAAGGATATTGAGCGACACATATCGATTTTAAACAACTCTATTCACGGAACCTCCATGAAAGTTTGGAAATAATATAGTTTCAATCGTGTGAATTACAATTATTTTCTTACAATGTACCCAATCACTGGTATCGGAGTCGTTAGCTGAATTGCTCAACTGTGCACCGCAAAGTCTCGGAAATTAAGCAACTCGAGACACTCCGAATTCCTGGGTGGTTGACTTGTGGCTATCTCGTTTACACACGGCGCCGAGCCCTTGATCGAAGGGAATAAAAGCATTGACTATGACGGTACGAGAAAAAAAAGGCAGTACTTGACGGAATATTACTTCAGATTTGTAGATGTTCAATGCTCAAAAGGGCTAAGAGATATGTTGCGAAAAAGACGCAACAATTTTAAAACATCTTTCATTCATTGAGACTGGAAGTAACCTTGACGCAGAGTAGTTTTTGAGATCATTATATAGTATACCAAGAGTACTTTTTGTTACTTACCTGGGTTACAGAAGTCTTACTATAGTTAGACGCAGCCAACCTCACGACATACGTTTGTCATGATTTTCTATACTTTAACATATCACTGATGTGCATCCCCATAAAATGTTGATATAACTGACACTTATACACTCATTCGTTTGAATGAAAATGTGAGAGAATTGTAAAGTCCAGGGGAAGCCTCATTTGCTTTACTGACCCATTTCAAGGATATATCAAATATTGAATAGCCAAGTAGTCACGAATCAAATATCCTCCAATTCTTTGTGTTATTTGTTTTTCTGGAGAAATGAAATTATAGGTCATATGTTCAGGTAGCATTTCGAGTTTTTCAACCAAACATTAAATCACTTGTTCCATCCCTTTTATTTATTACACTAATTTCTATTCCTCCGAATGTTCTCAATAATCTGTCGGCCTTACAGAACTCACACCTTACAGAAGTCAATATAATTTAAGATATGAAATTCCGAATAGAATACATGGTGCTCTCGAGGATACCGAAACTATTAAATAAACTGCCCTCTTGCAATGCTAAATCTTAAAGGTCATGAATGTGGAAACGTATTTCAAAGAACGTGTACTTTACTTGCTTGTAAACATAAATTAACCCTTAAGTGCTCGTGTCAAATTTCGGAACATAAGTGAGCACGCGGCGCACGCAGTGCGCCAAGCAGATTTCTGTTTTTTCTGCAACAATATTGTAATATTTGTGACTCAATTTATGGCACATATAATTACAGTCAATTATTAAAGGAACAGCCAATTCATTACAACCCACTTCTTCTTCCTCTTCGTATTCGAGCAAAAGTTTCGTAATGCGACATATTTCTTTTTGAAAATCACCCCTGGAACAAAAAGTTATTGTTTTTCAAAAGAATACGATTTTAATTTTCTAGTTTGCGGACAGTCAGTATAAAAGGATTTTTTCCATCAACGTGGAAAGATCGAAGTTCATAGCAAAAGAATAATTTGAGACTACATAACTCTACGCGCGGCGCACAGTACGCGACAGACGGTCCGTCGATGACTGATCCACCAATAATTCAACCCAGGATTGTGTAACAACGAAACTTCACACACGGGAAGCCAACACTACAGGGAAAGGTTCCACGAAGTGATAACGAATGTCGACTCATTTATCGGAAATGGCGCAACAATATCCGCCGAGGGCGCACTTAAGGGTCCACTTAAGGGTTAACATGGAACTTCTGCGATAAATGATGTCAATATTCGATTAATTTCTTTACAAGACAAATTCTTATGCTTCTTGTTTAAACTCCATGTAAGTGTTTAAGTGAGCAAGTAACTACAAATGATTTTGCAAAAACTAATCTATAGGTGATTAATAATAATTATGACGATGTACGAGATGGAATAAATTATTATAAATATATTTTGCGATGAAGGCCATTAGCTATTTTTTAACAGAACACATGGTCATCAACGTAATAATATAGAATAGTGCGTTCAATCGTACTTAATGTGAATTTTAAATAAATAAAACTGAAGACACTACCGAAGAGTAATATAGGAGCCAAAAAACCTTGTAGATAATAACCAAAAGTTTTATTTTATTAACAATGACATACAGTAAATATTCTAAATATAAGCAAGAAATATTTCATATATTCTTAAACAATTACATAAAGTTGTGTTTTAGAAAATAAGTGTATATTCTTCAAAACATCTTGCCCGCAAAGTTCAAGTTTCTGATCCCTCTGACAGTGACTAGGCTGTAGGCGTAAGTGTTGAAGCAGCGACGATCTGTTAACAGCAAGTGAAAATAAAAATTTCAAATTTCAAAGTTTCTAAGTTATTAATTATGGTTGCACTTGAACTATTAATAAATGGTAAAGAAAATGATCGGCAAAAAGATTCCGTCACCATTGGTTATGTACAAATTAGAAATTGTCTACTCACCGTAATCTCAGACACTCAGTCAGTGTACTCTTGTAAAATAATATCGAATACAATTAGTTACTACGTTCACTTGTTTCTAGGAGGGCACTCGGCTGTATCAAAACTTTCGTGCCATTCAAATAAATATCTAATTTTAACGGACTGTTTTGTTACCAGATTTTAGCACAAATTATCTTCCTTAATGTAGTAAGCTTTCATAGTCAATTATTCGACTGCTCATGGCTGTCCGTAGGGTGTCCTACCTTAGTTTTGTTCATGTTTCAGCAATTCTGTCGTAGATTTTGCTCTTTTATGTGTAAAGTCTATGGCATGATAACCAAAGCGTTGAGAACAAGGTTGTCAATGAGGCATTGCTTAGAAGTAAGGATTCGATTGAAAAAGAGTTGAACTATATCAGTAAATTATACAATGCAAGGTGTCGTGGACGGATTGAGTTTGATGTTTGCCAAAAATATTTCCAATTTGATTTAAACAATTTTACTGACTTTGCTTGCCAATATCCATGTCAGTGATGTGGCTCCAGCCTTTGAACTCCGCGACTAACATCAAACGTCTTTCAGTTTAGCAAAAGCAACATTTTCCATGCACGCTTAGTAATTCACGGTTTCGTTCATATAATTACTACTACTTAAGTACTACATATCTACTTCATTAGCCCAACTGACTTTAATTCAGAGGTAGCAGTACCGCGCACACACCCACGCACATACTGCCCGGGGATCCTAAAGCTCGATTTCCGACAGTGGCAACATGAGGACTCCCTGGCTAGATAGCTAGGATAAAACAGCCGCTGTATGGAGGATAACCGACAGCCCGCTAGTCTGATAGTTTGCTAGTTTCTTGATTGCGATTACTTCCGTGTACTTGTGACGACATCTCGTAGAAACGGTTACCTCTGTTTTGGTCATCTTCCTGTGGCTGTCAGGAATACAAAAAGTCTGTCCTCAGGAAGACTATGGCAAGATAGTTCCCAAATTGGAAATACAAGCCACAGCGCCGGCTGCAGCCTGGGCATTAACTATGTCACTATAGTGACTCTGGTCGGGAGATCCGAGTTTTCTGGAGCCAACGGTAGCAGTATTTTTTTATCCTAGCTACAGCTGGGTCGTATACAGCCGCAGCCCAGCGGAGAATTCTAGCGGCCGGCTGCTCTGAACGATAGCTTTCCGTGGTATCTATGATTAACACTACGCGACTGCCGGATCAGTACCTTAACAAACTGGTCTCACACCGCGTTATCTTTCATTTCTCTTTGTCCCATCCTCATCCCTTACTTACACCCACTTACACTTACTTGTACTATACTACAGCGCACGTGGAAAAACTGTCTGGAGCTTAGAGCTGGTCTGGCTGGGGGAGATACCTGGTTGGGAGAAACCCGCAAGCGGACGTTTAGAACCGCTCCAGCTCTGATCATTCAGTGGAAGAGAAACACCGCTTCCTCCCTTGATAAATCCAGGCACTACACTTACGGAAATAACGATCATAGCAGTTGACGCGCACGGAAACGAAATGACCGATCATATCGCGGCGTGCGGACAAACGAGAGCACACGAATTCCAATCGCTTTCCGTCGTTGCCTTCGTCGCCGCACCTCGTCCGGAGAGGCGGCGCGCGCGGGCGGCACGCGCAGGCCGTCGTCGAAGTCTGCCTCCCGCTCGCGCAGCGCCCCGCGCAGCTGCTGCAGGGTGGTGGCGTGCGCCTTCTGCAAGCGCGCCACCTCCAGCGTCAGCTGCGCGATGCGCTTGTTCTTCTCGTCCAGCAGCGGCTGCAGCGCCGCCAGCCGCCTGCAAGCACGCGCACGCACACACACGCTCACACCGCCAGGGCGCAAACTTCTTCTCAAGGAAGATACAGTTACGAAATGAAAATGCACAACTTGCTACGACTGCATCAACTCGGAAGAGATAGAACAATTGAAGTCTGTAATGGGTTGCTATGGAGGCGACTTTGTTTGGGAGATGCTGGCTAGAGTTCGTAGGAAATGGACGTCTGGCGATTAAGTTTTGATATTTAAAGTGGAATATTTGTCTAAATACCCAATTGGTTGCGTCTTCAAGAGTTTAGAAGATTGGCAAAACCTTGGAAAGGTATTACATATAATAAATCGGTAACTCAAGAATACAGAACAAAATAGTCGCAGAAGCGGAGCGGGTAATACGATGGATTAGCAATCCAGAACTTACGAACGATATATTTTTTTATAACTTAGATTTATTTTATTTTTTTAGAACTTTTAGAGATTTATTTGACATTGCCTCAAGAGTGAGGTGAATGGACAGCGACGTTGGATAAGTGGCAAGTAGCGACGGCCGAAATTATTAGAAAAACGTACGTTCGTGGGCGCCTATGGGAGCATCCACTGTTGCGAGTCGGAAGTTCATTAGTTACTTAACGAAGATACAGTAGAAAAAGTTATATAACGAAGTTACACATGACATTTATCCTGGCTTGATAGAGTGTTTAGTTGTGTTGTTTGTAAGATACACGGAATCTCTTTGCGTGAGAACGTGAACCTGGTAACACCAGTACACGAATGCCAATTAATGGGGATGAATTGTGACGAATGAGTGTCGAAAGTACATTCCCAATGCACATTTCAGACTGCATCAATACCTAAACAGCAAATATGTCTTACACATACAATTCCGGTTCAAGTGCTTCAACTTCTGGACATACCTGCAATGGGATCGCAACCAAACCATCAGTTACAAAGAAACTATGGTCTGGTAGTTGGGCGAAGGTAATATGGATTGGCAGCTTAAACGTGGAGGAGGGTGGTTCTTGTAAACAATCCGAAGGGAGGAAAGAAACAGCTTTTCGAGCCAGCATCCATGTTTGCTAATATGTAGTTTGCAAGTATACTCTGGCAGAGATAATATAGTGTCACCATTTACCCACAGCAAGTATTTGTAATAATTCCCAAGAAAGGAAGGAAGGAAGAAAGAAAATCTAGCAATATTTCATGATTACAAATGTTCCGTTAGCGATTAAACATTGGCATGTGGACGAAGATAAATATAGTATTTATACTAAATGAGGCAGGAATTGTTAAACATTCCAATGAAGCAAGAAGGAAATCGGCTACGCACTGGCAGGTTGGGCCCGGCATCTGCGCAATGGCCTTCTCCGCCTTGCGGGTACTCCAGAGCAGCCCTTAGGTCTCGCACGCGCCCGCTCAGCTCGCATCTGCGTCTTCGCTCTGCGCAGCCTCAGCTCGGCCTGCGCCTTCTTCAGGCGCTCCGCCAGCTCCACGCGCTCGTTGCGCACCTGGACTGGCACACTTAGATAAGTGTATTGGCATTTGTATCCAGTCACCGCAGCCTCAGCCACTCCTGCACCTTATTCAGTCACATATCCAGGTTCACGCGCTCGTCACCGTACTTGGACGGGCAGACCGAATAAGTGAGGGTATTTATATCCAGTTAACCACAGTCTCAGTTCCGCCTTCAGGCGCTCCTCTAGCTCCACGCGCTCGTCACGTACTTGGACGGGCAGACTGAATAAGTGAGGGTATTTATATCCAGTTAACCACAGTCTCAGTTCTGCCTTCAGGCGCTCCCCTAGCTCCACGCGCTCGTCACGTACCTGGACGGGCAGACTGAATAAGTGAGGGTATTTATATCCAATTAACCACAGTCTCAGTTCCGCCTTCAGGCGCTCCCCTAGCTCCACGCGTTCGTCACGTACCTGGACGGCAGACTGAATAAGTGAGGGTATTTATATCCAGTTAACCACAGTCTCAGTTCCGCCTTCAGGCGCTCCCCTAGCTCCACGCGCTCGTCACGTACCTGGACGGGCAGACTGAATAAGTGAGGGTATTTATATCCAGTTAACCACAGTCTCAGTTCCGCCTTCCGGCGCTCCCCTAGCTCCACGCGCTCGTCACGTACCTGGACGGGCAGACTGAATAAGTGAGGGTATTTATATCCAGTTAACCACAGTCTCAGTTCCACCTTCAGGCGCTCCCCTAGCTCCACGCGCTCGTCACGTACCTGGACGGGCAGACTGAATAAGTGAGGGTATTTATATCCAGTTAACCACAGTCTCAGTTCCGCCTTCCGGCGCTCCCCTAGCTCCACGCGCTCGTCACGTACCTGGACGGGCAGACTGAATAAGTGAGGGTATTTATATCCAGTTAACCACAGTCTCAGTTCCGCCTTCAGGCGCTCCCCTAGCTCCACGCGCTCGTCACGTACCTGGACGGGGCAGACTGAATAAGTGAGGGTATTTATATCCAGCTTAACCACAGTCTCAGTTCCGCCTTCCGGCGCTCCCCTAGCTCCACGCGCTCGTCACGTACCTGGACGGTGCAAGACTGAATAAGTGAGGTGTATTTATATCCAGTTAACCACAGTCTCAGTTCCGCCTTCAGGCGCTCCCCTAGCTCCACTGCGCTCGTCACGTACCTGGACGGGCAGACTGAATAAGTGAGGGTATTTATATTCCAGTTAACCACAGTCTCAGTTCCGCCTTCCGGCGCTCCCCTAGCTCCACGCGCTCGTCACGTACCTGGACGGGCAGACTTGAATAAGTGAGGGTATTTATATCCAGTTAACCACAGTCTCAGTTCCGCCTTCCGGCGCTCCCCTAGCTCCACGCGCTCGTCACGTACCTGGACGGGCAGATCTGAATAAGTGAGGGTATTTATATCCAGTTAACCACAGTCTCAGTTCCGCCTTCCGGCGCTCCTTAGCTCCACGCGCTCGTCACGTACCTGGACGGGCATACTGAATAAGTGAGGTATTTATATCCAGTTAACCACAGTCTCAGTTCCGCCTTCCGGCGCTCCCCTAGCTCCACGCGCTCGTCACGTACCTGGACGGGCAGACTGAATAAGTGAGGGTATTTATATCCAGTTAACCACAGTCTCAGTTCCGCCTTCCGGCGCTCCTCTAGCTCCACGCGCTCGTCACGTACCTGGACGGGCAGACTGAATAAGTGAGGGTATTATATGATCCAGTTAACCACAGTCTCAGTTCCGCCTTCCGGCGCGCCTCTAGCTCCACGCGCTCGTCACGTACCTGGACGGGCAGACTGAATAAGTGAGGGTAGTTAGTATCCAGTTAACACGTCTCAGTTCCGGCCTTCCGGCGCTCCCTAGCTCCACGCGCTCGTCACGTACCTGGACGGGCAGACTGAATAAGGGAGGGTATTTATATCCAGTTAACCACAGTCTCAGTTCCGCCTTCCGGCGCTCCTCTAGCTCCACGCGCTCGTCACGTACCGGACGGGCAGGTCAACTGAATAAGTGAGGGTATTTATATCCAGTTAACCACAGTCTCAGTTCCGCCTTCCGGCGCGTCCTCTAGCTCCACGCGCTCGTCACGTACCTGGACGCAGACTGAATAAGTGAGGGTATTTATATCCAGTTACCCACAGTCTCAGGTCCGCCTTCAGGCGCTCCCCTAGCTCCACGCGCTCGTCACGTACCTGGACGGCAGACGAATAAGTGAGGGTATTTATATCCGTTAACCAAAGTCTCAGTTCCGCCTTCCGGCGCTCCCCTAGCTCCACGCGCTCGTCACGTACCTGGACGGCAGACTGAATAAGTGAGGTTATTGTATCCATTAACCACAGTCTCAGTTCCACCTTCAGGCGCTCCACCTAGCTCCACGCGCTCGTCACGTAACTGGACGGGCAGACTGAATAATGAGGTATTATATATCCAGTTAACCACATTCTCAGTGTCCGCCTTCCGCGCTCCCTAGCTCCACGCGTCACGTCACGTACTGACGGGCAGACTGAATAGTGAGGGTATTTATAGCCATGTTAACCACAGTCTCAGTTCCGCCTTCAGGCGCTCCCCTAGCTCCACGCGCTCGTCACGTACCTGGACGGGCAGACTGAATAAGTGAGGGTATTTATATCCAGTTAACCACAGTCTCAGTTCCGCCTTCCGGCGCTCCCCTAGCTCCACGCGCTCGTCACGTACCTGGACGGGCAGACTGAATAAGTGAGGGTATTTATATCCAGTTAACCACAGTCTCAGTTCCGCCTTCCGGCGCTCCCCTAGCTCCACGCGCTCGTCACGTACCTGGACGGGCAGACTGAATAAGTGAGGGTATTTATATCCATTAACCACAGTCTCAGTTCCGCCTTCCGGCGCTCCTCTAGCTCCACGCGCTCGTCACGTACCTGGACGGGCAGACTGAATAAGTGAGGGTATTTATATCCAGTTAACCACAGTCTCAGTTCCGCCTTCAGGCGCTCCCCTAGCTCCACGCGCTCGTCACGTACCGGGACGGGCAGACTGAATAAGTGAGGGTATTTATATCCAGTTAACCACAGTCTCAGTTCCGCCTTCCGGCGCCCCTAGCCACGCGCTCGTCACGTATGGACGGGCAGACTGAATATGAGGGTATTTATATCCAGTTAACCACAGTCTCAGTTCCGCCTTCAGGCGCTCCCCTAGCTCTACGCGCTCGTCACGTACCTGGACGGGCAGACTGAATAAGTGGGGTATTTATATCCAGTTACCACAGTCTCAGTTCCGCCTTCAGGCGCTCCTCTAGCTCCACGCGCTCGTCATGCCCTGGACCAGGCAGACTGAATAAGTGAGGGTATTAGATTCCAGTAACCACAGTCTCAGTTCCGCCTTCAGGCGCTCCCTAGCTCCACGCGGTCGTCACGTACCTGG
>JAHLJT010008756.1:4446850-4457868 GCA_031308135.1 Acheta domesticus
TTCTGCTGTCAAGGAGATGCTCCGCTGGTGGAAAAATACCTAGATGAGGGGAAAATTCTGCAAACCGACTTGCAGGTGGGAAATTTCTAGAAATTTCTAGAAACCCATACCCTCATCGGCGGTTTCGTGATTTCCTCGTATGAATTTCAGGTGAATACAGAGAACACCACGGACTGTATGCGATACTTCCTTTTCAATCCTGTTTACCACTGAAATCCTCGTATCTTATCCTAATCACCCAATTATTTGGGAAATCAACGAAGTCTGGTAATGTAGCGATAATCTGCAAGGCCCTTGAGATACACAACTGTCTGTGGATGTCTTGTGGAATAACTGTCTAAGGAAAATAAATATTATATAGCCTTGGCAAGAAGCAACTTCGGCGCCAGCGGCTTATTTCGGCACTTTCCCCTTAAATTACCTTTGTTCACGAATCTACTTCTGACACCGCGAGATTTCACACAACGAAAGCATAGAAACAACACACTGGAATGTCGGAATTCTTGTCCTATAACCCAAATGAACGTGGTTAAACTTAGTGTTTAATTTCGTGTCAACAGTCCCCTTAATTTCGTGCATTCATGCAAAGTTTGTTTCAGTGAAGAACAGGTTCCATTTTTAAAAAACACATTTTGTGTGTAGAAAGAATGATCAAATAAAACATGCAATAAATATTTGAGTGTAAAGAATTGACAGAGAGGTTCAATTTACAAGAGACACAAAGAATTCTTTCGAAAGTATTTTAAAGGCAAATACTGAAAAATAAATGCATCCATTGTCGTTTTCTTTGCTAAAGTTCGTCAATTAACGTTGGTTTCTTTTTAACCGAACAGTTTGACAACAAAGTGTTTTTCCACAAATGCTTAGGAATAATACATGGTGTAGACTCAAGGTTGCTTATGATAATTGGAAAGGCCCAAGGGTTGAAGCCACCTCACTCATTGAGACTCGCATAACTAATGTCCACTGCGTCCTAAAAATATAGGTTTTTAACCCGCCATTTCGTCATTTCAACCCGAAGTAGCAGGCCACACCGGTTTGCCTGCAGATTAAGCGCCGCCAGGACAGGACACCCCAAGTGGAGCGTCCCACTTGGTTATTTAGTTCCGGACGCGTCAACTGCTGGTCATTTTGTCTTTCCTTCCTCTCTCTTGTCCTACCCTCACCCCTTACACCCCCCCCCACTCACACATATTTACATGCACTACATTACTAAACACGATGGGAGACCAGAGCTTGTACCAGCTAGAACGGTACTCCTCTGGGGTGGAAGATACCTGGAGGTGTGGCAATGTTCGGCTATTTGCAGACGATTGCATAATATTGTAACACCCGCCCCCCGTACACACGACCACTCATCGGTGTCGGCGGTGTTAATCTCTCTCAGGGCGTGACCCGACTCACCTGTGGATTCCCGTCTGCTGCAGGTTGCCTCATGTGCTCGGCTGGAATCTATTTAGGACGCATGCGTGACTGGGCATATTCATGCACTACACAGTAAAACGCTCTTTCATGATTTCTGAGTTTAATTCAAAGCAATAAATAATCGGGTGAAGCCTCCTACAGTTCTTAATACTATCTTAACCTAACTTATAACTAGCTTAACTTAACAGTCCAACCCTTCCGGGTCATCGCACGGGCGCTCCGTTCCTCCGGGCGTCGGCATCGGCCCGGGTGTCGGGCGGCAGGGCAACGGCGCTCCCCCCGTTTCCTGGGCCGGACGGGCAGCTGGTGGCCGCGGCGGCGGTGTCGCGGCACGCGGCAGGCCTTGGCTGCGGCGGCGTAGGGCTGCACGCGGGCGGCGTGCGCGACAGCGCAGCGGCGGCGGCGCGGCGCGTGGGCTGGCGCGGCGGCGACGACGGCGTGGCGGCGGCGGCGCGCGGGCGGGCGCGCGCGGCAGGCATTGACTGCGGCGGCGGCGGCCAGGAATCGCCACACCAAAGCGTCTTTTAGTGGCGGCCGGCCCTCAGGCCGCGTCCGAAAGCTTCTTCGTTCATTCGAGTATCGGCACTCACACGGTGTTCCGCCTCTCCCATCGGCGGCACCTGAGCGGGCGGTGAGGTGGCGACGATGCGTTGCCGGCGGCGATCTAGCGTCTCGCGGCGGTCGTTGCCATCGGACCCAACACCTCGGTCGTCGCTTACATCGGAAGGTAACACTCGCGGCCGTCGTTCGTATCGGAATGGCCGAGTCTCGCGTTCGCAGCAACCTCCCTTGCTCGCGAGATCACATGTCTCACCCCCGCCTAGTGTTCGACTATTGGCGCAGCCAAACCGCGTGATGCGCGCCGTCCAATTGCCATGGGTCCATCGACGGTTGGAACCCGATTTCGAGTGGGCGTTCACGTCACCACGATTTCCGAGAAGACGCTGGGTGCTCTGACGCAGCGCTCGGAAATACCAGAGGTGTGGCAAACGGTCTTTGAACAAAGGGAGGCGCTCCCCCCGACGGCTGGCGGCGACCCTTCGCGCACTCAGGTAGCGGAGAAACGCACATTTTCAGCCAGCTACGTTTTCCCGGACTCCCTGTTATATAAAATATTCATCTCGCACACGCCGAAATTAGTTCGTGTGCGACCGTCCCATTACAATATATCGTAGTATTAACTCGAAAAGAGATGAAGAAATACTTCAAAAGGATCTTGATGCGTTATATTACTGGGCGGAAAATAACGGAATGTCCATAAATAGCTCTAAAAGTAAATCCATCACTTTTGGCAGGGGTCATAATTACAATGAAACACATTACCGTTTAAATAATGACATTATTCCGAGAGTTTCCTCGTGCAAGTACCTAGGAATTCATTTCGATAGTAAATTAAGTTGGAAAAAACACGTAGATTTTGTTGTAGGGAAAGCCTGGCGATCTCTTCACTTTGTAATGCGCATCCTAAAAAAGAGTACGGCAAACGCGAGGGAAATTGCTTATTTATCTCTTGTTCGTCCAATAATGGAATATGGAACAATTTGTTGGGATCCGCACAAGATTATGCAGTGTAAACACTTGGAAAGGATTCAGCATAGGGCAGCTAAATTTACTTTCAGGGACAAGAAAGCGGCAGGGTGGGATTCACTCAAAAACAGGCGATCAGTAGCAAGACTCTGCGCCTTGTATAAAGCTTATAATGGTCATCCAGCTTGGAAAGAAATTAATCGGCGGCTATGCATTCCCACATACCTCAGTAGAGTGGATCACAGGCACAAAATAAATTTAAGACAGCAGAGAACGGATGTCGGGAAATTTTCTTTTACAAATCGAACGATTACGGAATGGAATAGATTGCCTGCAAAAACCTTTGAACCTTTTCCTCAAAGTGTTCAACAGTTTAGGAAATTAATTTAGGGTATTATTAAGTAAATGAGGGAGAATAGTGGGTTATATAGCGATGCATAAGTGTTTTATTGTGAAATGAGGTGTAGTGCAGTGTATAGCAGAGAAATAAAGAAGGATATGTTTTCAGGTCTTAGTGAAGTGCAGTGAAGTGCAGTGTGATACTAATGCAGTGTGTGTGTGTTTCTCTCTTAATGTAATTTAATGTTTATGAGTCAGTTTTTATATTATTATCATTATTTTACCATTATTATTACTACAATTAGTATATAATTTGCTTATTATTATTATTATTATTATTGTTGTTATTATCATTATTATTATTAGTGGTTTTAGAGTTCTATATTACTGAAAGGCTGTGTATATTTATGTTTTGTAATTAGCTGCCACCGGGTTATGCCCAATTGCAGTTTAAATAAATCTAATCTAATCTAAAAAAAAACCCGCAAGTCGATGTGTAGGTCGCTGACGGATCCCATCATCCAGTGGGGATGATCTTCGACACTCCCGAGAAAAAACAAGCACTATACTTAAGGGGCTAATGACCTTAACAGTTGACACGCTCGGAATCACTAGGAATAAACTAATCAGTTTCGCTGTTGGAAGATACCTGTTTGGGAAAAAACCGTTAGCCGACGGTAGGTCGGCGACGGATGGTCCCATCCAACGGGGAAAGATCACCGCCACCAACACCAAAGAAAAAAGACGAGCATTACACTTACGGGACCAATGACCTTAGCAGTTGCGCCTGGAATCAGAAATCAATCAATCAGTCAATCATTTCAAACGGTCCCTTCCTAAAAAACTAGGGGTGCTAAAATAGCACGTACGAACTCGTACTCGCACTCGTATTTTCTCGCCTGTACTTTCACGCAAAATTACGCAAAAAGTACTCAAATACTGGAAAAATTGTACTTGACCTTATTTGAAAACCGTTCGGGTTGTTCACAGACAGACGTTTTCGAGAATCCACATTCGATTTTTCGTTATCAAGAATCCACAAAATCCACAAAAATCTAGACCAGGTGTTAGATGTATTTTTCTTCTGAATTTAGCATCTGGATTTTTCCCCTTTTTTCGTTACCACGGTTCCTTAATATGTTTTCTCCCGAAAATTCACCGTTTTCTTCGCGCAGCATTACATAACTTTCTTTCTACTGCGTAGTGAGAAAGAAAAAAACAGTTGAACGGCTTAGGCGCTAGCATTGACCACAAACGGACAGACGGACGTTTTGCCGTCAATCGATTTTGCAGTATCAAGAAGCAACAAAACATGGATTTTGACTACACCACGAGATAGAGGATTTTTTTTTTCTAAATTTTGCAACAGGATTTATCCACTTTTTTTCTCACCAGAGCCCAGCTATAAGAGTTTTCCGGCGCACGATTCCACAACTTTATCTTCTTACGAAGTAATGGTAAGGGGGGGAAGTTAAAAAGAAGCTGCTGTGCTTGTGCGCAGGAGCGCGAGGCGCGCGAGGCGCTGTCGGAGCGGCTGCAGGCGGCACAGGACGAGCTGCTGCTGCCCGAGGGCCAGCGCGAGGGCCGGCGCGTGCGCGAGCTGCAGGCGCAGCTGGAGCAGCGCACCGCCCAGGCCAACGCGCTGCCGCCGCTGCCCGAGCCCGTCTGCAAGTACGAACGACACAACACGCGGCGCGACGCCACACTACGCGATGCGACGCACGCGACGGGACGCGACGGGACGGGACGCGACGAGACGGGACGCGGCGAGACGTGACGTGACGTGACGGGACGGGACGCGACGCGACGCGACGGGACGTGACGGGACGAGACGCGACGGGACGAAACGGGACTTCACGGCACTGGACGCGACAAGACGCGACGGGACGCGGCGGGATGCGACGGGACGCGACGTGACGTGACGGAACGGGACGCGACGAGACGAGACGAGACGTGACGTGACGGGACGAGACGAGACGGGACGGCACGGCACGGGACGCGACGCGACAGGACGCGACGGGATGCGACGGAACGCGACGCGCTGGTGAAGCGCTAAAGCAGTGATGTCAAGGTCTTCTACTGGGGGCTGTGGCACGCGTCGTGGCACCGTAGCATGCCACGAGCTTCTTTGCACAACTAGCGTCGAGAAACGAAACTATTAGTAGTAACCCCGCCGTTGTACAATAGGGCTGGCGTTGTCTCGGGTGGCAGGGTGACGAA
The DNA here is from genome assembly GCA_031308135.1 of Acheta domesticus. Taxonomy (NCBI): domain Eukaryota; kingdom Metazoa; phylum Arthropoda; class Insecta; order Orthoptera; family Gryllidae; genus Acheta; species Acheta domesticus. The sequence goes on from JAHLJT010008756.1 coordinate 4,452,362, forward strand.
CTGCGTGGAGGGGCGATTTCGTCGTGGCACGAGTGCCACGGACTCCCGCTCGTGGCGTCGATCTTGACAACACTGCGTCAGACGAACGAGCACGCGAATGGCATTTGCAAAGTTTTGGGGCATGCGGCGATATCAGCTTAGCGAAATCACTCAGTCACAGGGTCACAAAAAACTTCGTGCAAATGAAACGAGTTTAGTTAAACACACCGGTTGGTATACCATGAAGAGACATTTATTAATTTTGACGAACTTTTAATGGAAATTGAGAAGTAAACAGAAATTGCAGTTACACAAGCATAGATCATTACACCAAGGAAATATTAACGCAAGTTTCTTCTTAGTCCTAGAGAATGCAATACAACAGAACTATTAACTCTAATTACAAATAACGATAATGAATATTTGTAAGAAAACTAAATATAAACCAAAATATATATACTTAATCAAGATAAATATTTTATATTATAATATCAGAAAAGCAATGACACTATTATGAAAAATAAACACTTAAAGAAATACGATATGCATATCTTTCGTGTGAAAATGCACGTACTAAAAGCCCTTAAACAATTATGGAATAATGATGAATAAAGACCAGAAAAATATGTAGAATGAAACGTCAAAAAACGTACATAATATGTAATGAAAACAGTAAAAATATGTAATAAGTATGTAAAATGGGATTCATTATGTAAAATTAAAATACACCAATTTAAAAACACGTTTACCTAATACAAAATTGCATTTATCAAAACTTTCCTAAAAAATTTAAAAATAATACAAAGGTTTTAAAAACCACTTGGAGAGCACAAGTTGATGAATATTTTTCCATTAAAGAGCCAATTCGGACTGAAACTTGTTATATGTACGCCTTCTTACGTCCCGCCACGACTGACTTCTGTGCATACCTGAGAAATCGGAGCGCGGGCTTCCCTTCCCCGCGGGTACTGCGTGCCCTAGCGGAGCGCAAGCGCATACGTGGTCAATCGGAGCACATACGTGCTCCGATTGACAGCCCTGCGCTAGAGCAATGTTGTCCAGGTCGATGCCAAAAGCGGGAGTCCGTGGCACGAGTGCCACAACGAAATGTGAAACTGCCCCTGCACGCAGTTCATTACCCCGCCACCAGAGACAACGCCATCACTATTGTGAAACGGCGCAGTCATTAATAGTTTCCATTTTCCGACGCTAGTTGCACAGAGAATCTCGTGGCACACTCCGATGCCACGACGCGTGCCACTGCCACCAGTAGAAGACCTTGACACCACTGCGCTAGAGCAGGGCCGTCAGACGAACGAGCGCGCGAATGGCGTTTCGCGAATGTTTGGGGCGCGCGGCGATATCAGCTGAGTAAATCGTTCGTGTCACAGGTTGGAAGCAGGGGTGAGGAAACTTCGTTCGAATGCGGCAGTTGGATCAGTCACACTGGTTGGTATATCATATAAAGATATTTAATGCATTTTACGTACCTTTAATGGACATTCGCATGTAAACAGAAACTGCATCTCTACAAGCGTTGATCATTACACCAAGAAAACATTAACGCACGTTTCTACTTAGTGCTAGAGATTGCAATATATGATTACTTTTAACACTAATTACAAATAACTCAAATTAATATTTTAAGAGAAAATATAACTATAAACCTCTATAAAAAATTAAAAATGTATTATATAAAACAAAATATATACTAAAAAGTATTATACATCATAATTTCAGAAACACACTTGACACTATTACTCAAAATAAACATATAAAGTAATAATGAAACGTCAAAACACGTTCATCAATATGTAATGACAACAGTGAGAATATGAAATAAGTATGTAAAATCGGATATATTATGTAATATTAAAATACACTAATACTATTTACAACACCTAACACAATTTACCTAATTTTTGCAAAACACCTAATTTAAGAAAAAAACTAATGCAAAGTTGTATTTATGTCGACCCCGTGACTGAGATCGCTGAAGCAGTAGTGCCATAGTGATCATGGAATGAGGGGTCGTGGGTTCGAGTACTGCCCATGGGCATGGTTGTATGTGTTCGTCCTTTCACCACCTATCATCGCTTATCGTTTCATCCTCATGCCATAACGTGAAATACAGTAGTGGTCGCTAATGACCTAGTAGTTGATGAAACCTTAAATAACAAAAGAAATTGTATTTATCAAAAATTTGCTAAAAAAATTAAAAAGCCTAAGAACATCCGATCGCGTCTTAACGAACATTTTTGTAGTCTCCATGGAAGATTTCGTAAACTTCTTAAAGTTACTCTTTTTGTTATTAAATACTTTCTGCATATTAAACAAAATGCATCACCTCCGCGATCACTGCGCAAGAAAACAAGAGTCCACTCGAACTGAAACTTGTTGTATGTCTTCTTGCGCCCCCCCCACGACCACCTACTGTGCACCCCTAAGAAATCGAAGCGTGGACTTCCCTTCGACGCGGGCACTGCGTGCCCTGGCAGAGCGCAAACGCGCTCCGAGCACGTACGTGCTTCGTTTGACAGCCATGCGCTAGAGCAATCGACAATAATACCCATATCAATAGCGCGTGAAGGCGAGAAACGTTTAGATCGAATGGAAAAAGTTCTGAACTGTGGTGACAGATGAATTCTCGTACTGCCACTTCCTCTGATTATTATCATTAATTTGACTAGAGCTGCCGAGCAACCACTGATCTGTATTCATAAGTATATTATTATAAATTGTTTTATATTAAATATGATTAATATCATGTACTAATACAGATAATTATGCATACAGATTAATGCCAAGAACTTCACTTGCATAATGGACACGGTACAAGTACGGCATAATGCATAATGCATATGACACATACGACATAATGGTACGATAAAAGTCGCCTGTTGAATCCGAAGGCATTGCGGGACCTGCTAAAATTTCGAGTTTCCGCCAGCGTCGACGTAATTTACACAATTCGACTGTTTTTTATTTCTATGTTAATTTTTCTTTCTGAACAATATATTCATTTCTTTCGTAAATAACACACAATTTACAGGTTTCTGGGGTGTTTCTATGGTTCTGCAATGAAAATGTTTGTTTTAAACCATCTTTTGAGTGCTTATTTCGTCTCGGCCATTCGGAATAGCCAGGTACTTAATTGGGCAAAATATGTTAAAAGTTGTCTTAAGAACTTATTTTCGAAGTTTTCCTCTCGGTACATCGTGTAAAAAGATAAGTGGTTAATGGACAGTTCTTGCGAAAACAAATGGAAATCAAGATTTGGCACTGTAGAAATTCAGCGCCCCTCTGTCATCGCATATCAGAACTTCTTCCCTTTCGACCCAAACGTGCGAAAATTCACGACTTCTCCCGCTACTCCTCTCGATATTGCTGTCGACTGCTGTACGCCACTTCATGTCCACCTCTTCACGTCCACGTCCACCGGCGGCTTGCGAACTGCGCAGGCGCGTGTACGCGGTGCAGCCGCTGCTGGAGGAGAAGAACCGGCGCATCGCGGCGCTGTCGCTGGAGGTGGCGCGCCTTCAGCGCGCGCACGAGATGGCGCTGGCGCAGCTGCAGAGCGAGCTGGACCGGCGCGCCGCCGCCAGGGCGAACGCCCGCCGCCCGCAGCAGAACGCGCACTTCGCCCCGGAAGCGGCGCCCGCGCATCACTGACCCTCCCGCCGCTCCCGCGCCCCCCGCACTGGATTGCCTCTGCCTACGCCTGGTGAGGAGACGTAGTAGGAGCGATAGACGAGGGCGATAGGCGACAGCGATAGGCGAGAACGATAGACGAGAGCGATAGGCGAGAGCGATAGACGAGAGCGATAGACGAGAGCGATAGACGAGAGCGATAGACGAGAGCGATAGACGAGAACGATAGACGAGAACGATAGGCGACAGCGATAGACGACAGCGATAGACGACAGCGATAGACGTCAGCAATAGACGACAACGATAGACGACAGCAATAGACGTCAGCGATAGATGACAGTGATAGACGAGAGCGATAGACGAAAGTGATAGACGGAACGATAGATGGGGCGATAGATGGAACAATATTTGGAGCAATAAATGGAACAATAGATGGAGCGTTAGAAGGAACGACAGGTGGAGCAATAGATTGAGCGATGTATGCTGCGTTAGATTGAGTGATATATGGTAGAAATAGATGAATTCTTACGCTTAGTAATAGATTCGATTTATTTAGCCTTCCCAGCTATTTGCATTACATTAAAACACATAACTTTATTCAGATCTCTAGGTATACTATATTAAATATTTACCAAATTTTCTATTTTTACATATGGCTAGCCAGGAACTACAGTGGTCTACAGTACGAATACAATGTAACTTAGACCACTTTAAAATCGACTAACAATAAACCATCTGTCAATGCTAAATTGGTACTTTTATTATGCGGCACCTACGACAAACTACACGTAACCACTTTAGAACGTATAGATGCTCCCCTGTTCAAATCAAATTTACCATAACCTGGATTTTAGCCAAAATGTTTCATAGACTACTTTAGTTCCAGGCCAGCCATATTTTATCATTTTTTATTGAAATTCTTATTTAACTTGATGGTAATTTATTAAATAATTCAAATCCTGTATCAAAAAATATACTTTTGCGCGGACTGTTTTACTTAATGACTACATTTTGTGCTTCTCTAGTTTTTTCTTGATGCGTAATGAGGTTAAAAGAAAAGGGATGTGGAGAAATATGAAATAAAATGACTCTCTCTCTCTCTCCCTCCCTCTCTCTCTCTCCCTCAAAGTGCGTGCAATGCAATGTGGTAACGATACTAGGGGACACAAAATACTCCATGCCAACTCTCCCAGGATAAAGGAAAGAAACTGATGTACAGATTATCATGAACTATTTTGTACTAATCTATATATTCTTATTAGGCCTATTTTATTTCTTTTCTAATTCGCACCGGGCCACGTAGGCCAGAGACGAAGGTGCACTGGAGCCGCTTCGATCGCGCCGGAACGGCCGCTCGATACTTTTTTTTATTGAATTTTGTTTCCAAATTACAGTACAAAGTTCACTCGCGAGGCTCTTCAGTTGATTAGTCGAGTCGATCTTTTGCCTTGACAAGGTTCCAACTGTCGAAATTGAAGAAGATAAGTTGTTAGAGTGTCAAGATTCTACCCGACTTCTGGTCCAAGTAGGACACAATCGTGCCGCAATCTGTGGGGAAAATAGGTACCAATCTTTGGGAAATATCACTATTATAGGCAGGTACGGAATAAGCAAGGAACAAATGTACAGAGCTCCCGCAGTCAGGAGATCCTGTAAAACCCATTAAAACGGAAACTAGCTTAAAGATAGTGATGTTACAACATGGCAGAAACTTAATGTACTAGATAGTTTCTCCTTCTATTAGGTCGAGGTTTTCTTTTCGGTTTATTCCTCATCCCGTTTCCAGTTACGTGAAGGGACCTACCAGGGCTCTTCGTGGTGACAACCGCTTCATTACGAGAAAATCCATTAAATGGTGGATATCTACCAAATCGATC
>JAHLJT010008756.1:4458868-4481311 GCA_031308135.1 Acheta domesticus
ATGTGGTGGATTTCAAGTAGTATGGATCAAGCACAGGATGTCGATTCATGTCGATAAATTGGAGGATCTCCGCGCGTAGCGATCAAGTAGATGATGTTGAGCCAGTCGCCCAAGTAGAGGATCTCAATGAAAATTTATCAAGTAGATTATATCTTCAATCATTTGCTCGAAAAAAAATATCTCATGCAAATAGAACATCTGGAGAACCTCGATTAGTCGATCACCTTCAGCATCCCCATAAAATGAGAGTTCTCAAATGTAGCGATCAAATTCAAGATCTCAAGAAACCGATCAAGTGAAGAATCTCAAGATGTACTCATATACTTCACATTCATACGCAAAGTTTACGTATAAATCCGTAACGTTAATGTTTTCACTGTTGCCTTCATCAGGTTACCGCTGTTCACGTACACGTTCGGTTTCAGGAAGTTTATTCATGCTCATTCAAAAGAAATGTACAAATCTGCAGCGATTCAAAATATGCTTATCTGCAGGGACTCATAAATGCTTATTCCCATTGATCTCTGACAAATACTTGAAAGAAAAAAAACAACAAAAAAGTAGAAAGAAGAAGCTAATATTCGCATGAACGTTTGATGCAATTACATATCAACTTTCTTGATCAGTATAAAAAGTCAATAGCATATTTTTATCTCCTACAAATATTTATAACACGATTGCCTAACTATTTTGTGACATTGTAAAAGTCGAAATAACGAAATAACTCCATTTTTTGCCAACAGAGTATCTCTGCAGAAATTTCAACATCCTCTACTCTCAACGATGTCTCCGAATTCCACTAGCGCCTTCATCATCGAATCTATTCATTGTCATAATATTATCACCGCTGATGGTACACGAGTATGTTAATGCTAGTTTTTATAAAATTTTATATTTGACATCAAGAAATCTTCAATGGCGTAAGAAGAATATTGTTTTGCAATAATCATATTATTAATTAATGTTTAAACTACCTACAATAAAGTGAATATTCTACCCCGTTTAATTTGTATTATTTTACATAGTCCATTTATTAAGTTTTTCGGATATAATATTTTTTCTTTTATTAAAATAAAATTTCTTTTATTGAATCAAGAAATAAAGTAATATGGAACTATCTGCTTGTTCTGCACATACTTCACATTATCTATGCTTTAAAGACTGAAAATTAGTTATGAATATAAATTTAGTCACAACCATTTTCTTCAGTTTGTAATATCAACGGCAATCATTACTTATCAGTACTTTGCTATATCAGTTAATTTAATTGTTTTTGAAAATTAACTTTTTGCTTTATTGCCAAGTTAATAAGGAATATTTATTAATAAGGAAGTTAATATTTTAATTTCAGCTACTTTCTACCTAAATGTTTGTGAGAACACATCCCTTATATTTCAAATCGCATGTTAAGCGTTTATTTTTTTCTCTTGTACAATTTATTTAACAATTATATAAACAACTCGGTTAAGCTAGGTACGGATATTTTTGATATTTTCCTCTTGAAACAAACGATTTGCAAAATCATTTCAAACTTTTGTAACAGCTGGTTCTTCCAAAGATTGTGGTAGAATCTATTGAAGCATAACAGTTCCCTTTCACAGAGACATAGAGTGCTTGCGGATTCTCCAGAATTCATAGGCGTAGACACCAAACGGGCGTCTTGTTCGTCACACTTTCTTCAACAGCAGCCAGCGCACCCAGCTCGAGCAAAGAAGCAGGCGGACCGGGCCGAGGCGTGAGGCATTCACGCCCATGCGTATATCAGCAAAGGCGCGTGTGGGCACGTGCCGGAGGGGGGCGGGGGGAGTGCGAGCGAGTGCGTATGCGGCCTGGGCAGCGTTTCTCCTGTGACCTTGACCTTCCCCGTAGAAAGCCTCTCGCCGCCCGCGGCTACGCCGGCGCGGACGCCCCCGCGCCCACCGCCGCCACCGCCGCCACCGCTGCCACCGCCGCCACCGCCACCACCGCTGCCACCACCGCTACCAATGCCGTTGCCGCTGCCATCACCGCCGCCGCCCCCGCCCTCGCCCTTGCCCTCGCCCTCGCCCTCGCCCTCGCCCTCGCCCTCGCCCTCGCCCTCGCCCTCGCCCTCGCCCTCGCCCTCACCCCCACCCCCACCCCCGCCGCTCCCGCAGCCACCATCGCCGCCACCGCCCTCGCCCCCACCGCCCTCACCGTCACCACCACCACCGCCGCCGCCGCCGCCGCCGCCACCGCCGTCTTCGCCAGCGGGTGGGCGCCACTACTGAAGCCTCATGGGGTCACGGGCGGGGGCTCCGGTGAGAGACGATGGGTGGGGCACCCAGCTGGTGAACAGCGAGAGAGGAAAGATACATAGCAGAGAGTGCGGTGTTGGCTGATTGTGGCGCGAACGTCCGTGATGGCTGAGTTTCCTACCATCGTGGGGTGCGGCGCCCCACCGGTAAATATTGCAAAGGGATGAAAGATCATGAGCCGCCCGTGTGAGGTTCCGGTCGTTTGCAGATAATGGTTCAAATGCCCGTGATGGCTGTTGCGTTTTCTGTAATGGTGAGGCAGAGCGGCCGGTCGGTGAATATTACAAGGAAATCAAGAGAGGTTCTGGTGGTGGCTTAACTTTGACTCAAATGACCTGGCTGGATGATAATGGCTGAGCGGGGTGTTCCTCCGACGAGTATTGCAAGGAGATAAAAGATCAAGAACAAGTCACGGAGTTTAGCTGAAATGGTTTTGGTGATTGGTTCAAATGACCCTTATGGCTCACTGACAAATTTCTTACATTCTCACATGGGCCAACTAGTCATGCAAACTTTCAGTTATTTTGTCAGACGCTTATCAACAACTTCCTAGCATTAAAAGTGGCCTTGATAGTATCATACAATAAGAAAGATCTTACAATAAATAAATAACAGATACGAAAAAAATAATTCAGTAACGTTGGTTTTCGAGGTAACATTATGATAATACCAAAAGTACTGACACATATGTTCTTGCCTCATTACCTTTTCTTGTTTTCCCTTCGGGCGCTAAAAGTGAAATATTACAATCGGGCGTAATATTTGCAGAAAATACTCATCTGAAGCTTGTAATGAAGCCTTAACCTTTTCAAGTACGACTTTCACTAAATTAAGAAATGTCATGAAACTGACGTTTTGAGGCAAACAGACATGCATTTACAAGATGACATGCCCACTTCACTGCCCACTACGTGGATTTTTTTCTTTTTCTAAAGACAAATGTCAATATGAGTTATATATTAGTTTATTGTTGACTCCAGAAATATATTTATTTATGGAGTTAAGTTATAATACGTTTCAACACTAACACATTCATACAATAAAACTATTTGAATTATGAGCATATAAGAGAACGCCTTTTGCGCAGTAAGTGGAATGCATTTTACATCAAGAAAAAGATAGGAAAAAACATACACTAAGAAAAGCAATATGATTAAATGTACTTTAAATATGTAAATATTTCAGATTGACTTTGGATTTCAACTGTTAAAGTGAATTTTTTTAAATTTGTAATATTTTTTAAAACGTATAATTTTATGACTGTTCTTTCGAACGTTAAACATTATTCACCGCATTACATTTTTAACTAAAACATAACATACATTACCAGTAGAGAAGGAAAGGCATATGACTAGCATTTAGTCTAGATGACTGGGACGAGAACCCGCTTCTATCACTGACGTCGACTCTCGTAGTTTGCTTAAAGGACGCGAAGGGAAAGCGAGGAAAGCCGAAAACAGTAAACGAAATAAACTTCAGTAGGCTATCTATCTCTTGGCCTCACACGTGGCTGTCTACTTTTGTTTCTTTGAGCCGGGCCCGTGTTAACAACGCGATAATTCCCGTGTAGCGAGACGTCTCTGCCGGAGCACCAGCGCTGACTACTGATTGAAGTCGCGTTGCGTGAGAAGTCGTGCGTAAGGTGCTTCCGTTCGTGTCCCCTGCGAGTGACCTCTATGGCCGGCCACGCAGCCACTATAGCCTGGCAAGTTAATGAAGACACTGCGATTTTGCGTGTTGTGTTCTTGGTGGACTGTATGTTGCAATCTGCTTTGATCTTTCAACATTAGTAAACATTTTTTAAAGGCGTCTTCATTTAAAAAACAGAAAATAATGAACTTATTATATATTGTTGATCTTAAATCTTGATTTCTTCCAGTAGCAGGAGTTTTGACACTAGTTAGGTCGTGTTCAGCCGCTGCACTGTCTGGAGGAGAATTCTAGCGACCGACTGCTCTGATTGGTAATTTTCCTTCCGATCAACACCAGGCGAATGTTGGAGCTGTACGCTAAATAACGGACCATGGACTGCGCGATCTTTCCTTCCTCCTATACTTACTTCCACTCATACACACTTCGACTTCCCACATTTATGCCCTATCACGCTTGCGGGGAGACCAGTCGAGAGTTGAAAGCTTGTCCCGGGTCGGGCAGTGCCCCGATGGTGGGAGATACCTGGATGGAGGAACCCCGCAAGCCGACGGGCAAGTCAGCGCCGGATCTCACCATCCTGCGTGGGAAGATCACTGCCACCTGTCACGATAAAACATGCACTACACTTACGGGTCTAACGATCTTAGGAGTTTACGCACCTGGAATCACTAATCAATGAATGAATAAAAACATTTTTATTGCTTTTACTTTTCAAATGTATCTGACTGAAGTGACTTTTGGGCAGAATCACAATAAATTTTGTATCACATCGTGTCAGAGAAATAGTTACCGTTTACGCTATAGACGAAGCGGTATCTTCAAAACTTGCCAGACACACTACAAATATTTGACCCCCATGTTGGACACGTGTCATTCATAATGTATATCGCTATGAATAACGCAACACGCCCGTTGAAACTACGCGATCAGAAAGAGCTCTTTGAAATTCTTCGCGTTCCTGTGGAAGTGAAATGCTTCGTGCCATCGTCTTGCTGCGAGGATGCATGCGTTCCATACGCTCAGTACGTACGATTGTTAAAAGTAGGCTGGAGAAATTAGAATGAGAATTCCAGTGGAGAAATGCTAGCTATGCGTTGAAGTTTCAAAGTAATTTGGCTGCACTTTCTTGCTGATAGTCTTGGAAATATAGGTTCTTGTAAAATTAGCGATGCATCGTGTTGTTCTGGTTTAGTTGTGCTTACCTTACTAGAAACTTTGAAATAGGCACTGGGACTTTGATGATATGAAACAAGACGAAAAGAACTGTCACACAATTTATGGGGTGTCATGATGTATTGTGATCTGGCGGTTTAGGTCATTGGTCAGCGTGCTCGCTTTCCATGACGCGACCACAGGATCGATTCCCGGTCGGGCAAGATTATAGTGTGTGCTTTCCTTGCAATGTCTCAGTATATGTTGCTGTGAGAAAATTCACTTCTCAGGTTGAGAGACCAGAATACGAATGCGTCTACATCAGTAGTTGCGCTGGTGCTCCGGCAGGGACGTCTCGCTACACGGGAATTATCGCGTTGTTAAGGTGGATCCAGCTCAAAGAAACAAAAGTAGACAGCCACGTGTGAAGCCAAGTATAACACGTATTGTAAGCTGTTGTCTCGCCCCTCATTCTTACAGATGCAAGAATCATCTTCTAGAATATTTCAGTTCTCAATTAAGAACGCTGGCTATATTTCTAAAAGCGGAAGAGGATATATTAATTGATTTGAAAATAGTTTGAAACTAACATCAGAAATTTACATTAAGAAATAAATATACTTTTGAAAACAAATTTTGAGGCATGGAGAAACATAGTCATCATCATCGTCATCGTCGTCGTCGTAATTGGGCGTTTTAAGTCAACTTAACCTTTCGGTTACCAGCTGACGCTTCCGGCCTTCAGTTAATTCCCTTGCCTTTTTACACCCCAAAGTTCCTTGACTCTAGCCTCCACTCCCTAACTCCCCAGTGACTCGTAAGCTGATTGCGGTCGGGTGATGTAGGCATAGTGTCAATCATACACAGAGGACAATCGGCAGACATTTTGCTGTTATCCAAAATTTTGTCATCAACGACACATTAAACGTGGATTGTGACTGAAAAACGTTTTACATAAAATAATTGCGTGTAGGATCAAGAATTATCGTCTTTCGGTATCAAGATCCACAAAACAAGTATTGATGTAAAAATAATCGTCGTTTTTTGGCACAGCGTTACATACTTTGTATCACGTAAATATATTTCGTCATCCGCACATTAAACTTGCATGACCTCTGTGCAACCTGTTGCGGGGATCTTTAGGAAGTGGAGCCATCTAGGAGCAACTTTTGGTAACGCGCAGTCTTGCGAGCGCCTGATGAGGCGGCGAGCGCTGTCATAAGGGAGGTGATGCGCAGTAAATTAGCAACGCTTGGGCTTTCTTTCCTCATTCCTCCGGCGCCGATCACCGCAAAGAAGCGAAATGACCCTTTTAGGACGCAGCAGCAGCAGCTGCTTCTACGTTGGCTGATGAGCTTTCTCTCTGCCTGTCTCTTCCTAGCCCGTGGATACGATTACATCCTTTCAGAGTTTATTTTTCATTATATTAATTAATTAATTAATTTGTGCTTGTGGTTCCTTGTTATCTACGTAATGATTGAACATGGGTGGTTTTACATAACAGACACAGTGTCATTATAATGCACTTCAAAGTTTGATGTCATTATAATATACTGTAGAAACTTATATAACTTCGTTGTAAATTATTTCGTTGTCTTTGATCAAAATGTCGCGATTGAATTCTGTTTAAGGAATATTTATAAAGTTGTTATATGCAGAAACCGATTGTTAGAATACAGGTAAATAATATCGTGAATTATAGAAGTCTGGCGTCTGTATGTAGAATTATAGAAGTCTGGCGTCTGTAGAATTATTTTCGTATCGTCGCATCATTGATTATATAGCGGTTATGGAAACAACTGAAGAAAAATTTTAGAAATTCTTTATAATTCAAAACTATTTTTTCGTTAACCTGATAATTTATTGTTACTGTTGTGTCAAATTACTACTTATTACATTACTATATCACATTTGTTTTTTAAACAGCGTATTTAGCGTCTTATTTTGAAATATTTATTTACTAAAATAGTTATGTATTTATTTATATGTTGAAATTTTACTTATTTATTCATTGGCTATTCGGAGGCTCTTTAACTACTTAGGTCATTGAGTTCCATTAATGATAATCTAATGGATAGAAATAGCGACAATGATGAGAATGATGAAAAAACGGTTCAATGAGAGAGGAAACGGAGTACCACGATACAATCGGTCAAGAGTTGCCATTGGTCACCACAAATTTCAATGTATTGCTCAGGGACCTAACAAGGGCCCTAACGGTAGAAGACGCACTGAAGATATTAAAAACTTGGACATTAACAATATTAATCCCTCTCCTCCAATTACATCATTGTTATTGTTATTGCTATTATTGAAAGAATAACTATTGAATATAGTATAAACGATCATTAATGTTCATCAAATTAAAATTAATGAAAATCTGATAACCACCACTTGTCTGAATATCTCAGTCTGGAAATACAATCCCATCCCATTAACCTTCTGAACTGAGTCAGTTGGAAGTGCAGTTATCCGAATGAAAAATGAAACACGAGAAATCACAGAAGATAAATGCTCTACAAACCAGGCGTAATTTCATGAACATGGCCTGTCCTTGAAAAGTTTAAAGGTGAGAGTTTAACCTTGCGGATAGTTTGGAAGAGTAGGTGGGCTAATTATTTCTGACGTGTGCTACTTTGCGGGATGTGTTCGTTTTATCCACCTTCCTCGTACATCATCAAGGAGAGTAAGACATTTTCATACCTGATTCCCAGTTCTGAAAAGATAACTGTCCTTAGAAGAAGAAATATATTAGTAATTTCTTACTTTTATGACGAAGTATTACTTGATGTATCTTTTGATCTTTAACATTTTATTTCCAATGGAGGTCAATTTCTTGGAGTCTTCTTCTTTCTGGCATCATTATTTATAACGTGATTTCCGGATTCTTGATTGTATTTTGATGAAAGACACCTCTCCGATAACACAATTAAATGAGGTAACTTTCTATTTAACAGTAATACGGGTTTTGTGAAGTGCTCTGCTTGTAGGAGAACTAAAACATCTCTTAGCATTTAATACAATGCCATCTAAGTTACAAAATTGACGCATTCGGAAATAAATTTGTTAAAGAAAGATTTATTAGTGGTTCTATGACCTATTTCTCTGTACCAGTAATTCCTCTTTATTGGTGGTTCGCATTGATGTAAGAATGGTAGTTGATATACTTTATAGTCTAGACTTCTCTGTAAGATTTCACTTTCTATCATTTTTAAATTTAACCAAACTTAATCTCACTTCTGCCATCGCACTGCTTTTCATTTTATTCTTACCTATAATCCGAAAGTTAAAAGACATTTTCTAACGGTTATCAAAAAAATATTGCATTATCCAAGTGAGCTGTGATTAGCAGTCCAAAGGCAGGGTAAGTGGCATGTTTGTGATGGAAGAAATACATTCATACCTACCTATTTAATTACGAGTTTTATGCTCCTATTGACACACAAACACCTGTTTCTATGCGTCTGTTTGCAAGACACTATCGGGTATCGTTGACACAAATTTAAGTTGAAAATGTCTCGAGTTCTTACAATTTACTTCCATTCTCATCATTAGTCATTAGAAGAGAATAATACCCACTTAAATATTTACATATAAACACCGTTTTCAAATTATTTGAATTAAACGAATTTCTCTGTTACCATTATCTTTAGCGGATTCGATGGTGTGAGCGGATTCGATGGTGTGACGGTTAGCGTGCCGGACTGTCATACCCAAGGTTCAAATCCGATCGAAGCCGTGGATTTTTAAAGGGCGAAAAAATCCTTCGTAAGCCTTCCGCGGAGGGGAAGTAAAGCCGGCTGGCCCATGTTAGTAGATTTACTTGCATGTAAAGATCCTCAAGCCTAAATGACGCCTCTGAGCTAAATTCAAATCGCCTGTTTCGTCGCCCGAGATAATACCTTCTTTCTCCGCTAGGTGAAAGGAGCGTAGTAGAAATTTGCGTGGTCAGACGGAAGAGCGGGCCTAATGGCCCGAGTCTCGCCACGTAAAATAAGGCATTAACTATAACTATAACTAACTATTATCTAGTTATTTTGTGAGCAACTGTATGTGTAAATAAAATATGTTCATTCACGATGCAAATAATTTATGCCACGAGAATGAATTTAATGGTTTTCAAATAATGCAAAGACTCTGGGTTCTATTTGTAATGGAAGAAACAAGGAATATTTGCCAAGTTAAACATTCCTCATTGCTTCAAAATGTTTCATGATAATTATAAAACGTCAAAATTTTACTATATTATTCTTAAAATATACAAAATTGCACTATTTAATGTTTAAAATATCCCAACTTTCATTACGTATTGTTCCAAATATCCAAATTTCCATTATATAGTGTTCAAAATATCCAATCTTTCACTTAGTAATGTTCGGTAGTACGGTTATACAGCATGAACATTTTACCAACGTAATGTTCAAATCACCATCAATGAAAAAATAGCAATAAAATTCGATAGGAATAGGTATAAAAACAATTGCGTTTTGTGTTTTCTCCGGCCATTCTTGGAAGAGATTGGGAAGTAGACGTCGTTAGATGACTCGACAGCTCCAGCGATCAGCGGTAACCGACATTGAAGAAATCAACGCATATACTTATATTTAAACATAGCTGTACTTAAAGGTCACGATCTGTAAGGAGAGGGGAACACTATCATCCACAAGGTAGCTTCGTTTGGACTTAAATTTTTTGGTATTGGAGCTCCCGATTAGATAAAAACATCCCTCTCTGTTTCCAGACCTTGAATTGCTGCTATGTTTTAATCGGAGTATATTTGTAGGTTTACATTATAGAATAGTACAAGTGGAAACTTATAACGGTTGACATTTTTCTGCAAAGAAATCCTGCAGGAAACAAAACATATTTTGTTCTGAATGCAGCTCAACCGCAACACAGCCGCAGCAAATACGTCTAGGTGTGACGCCGAGTACTTCAAATGTGCCCTTCGAAGCAGGAAAGAAGTCTCGTTTCCTAGAAATCAAAGATTTTTGACGGGAAACCGATTGCACTAAACTTATTGAAATAACAGTGAGAATATGCATGCTGTTCTGCCGCTGTAAAAGTATTCGAGAATGTAAAAACAACAAAATATCAACTTTCTGATATTGTTTGAAGAAAAAGAACTTATAATTATCCAATCTGTGAAACAACTAATAATAAATTTAATTCTATTCTAGTATTTGTGGAACACGTTTTTGTTAAATCTGTTACTGTAAATACTCGGTTCATTCTAATAACATGTTCTATTTAAATCGTAATTTCCAAATTTATAATGAAAATGAAAATAAGATATTAATTTATTTTTCTCTTTGCTACGGCCCTCTGTTTTGTTTACTTTCCAGTGGGAAACAGATTGTACCGAGCTCAATCAAGTTTAGTTTTACTTTAATGTTATTTTATTTCGTTACTGCCCTCACCTATTATGTTATCTTACCTCTCCTGGTGTGATCTTATCGGCCGCAATGGCAGATGCTTTCGCCCTGGCGACCCCAACGTCTCCTGCCTTCTTCAATCAGCTTCTTGTAAAAGGCGTCCTCGGTGAAGGCCCCATCAGCGGTCGCAAGAGCTCTGCTCACCTTTGCCGTCTGCAATATTTGCTTTGACGGATCTCGACCAGTTCCACACGTTCACGAACTGCTTGACTGACGTAGCACATTATGAATAAAAACACTGTTTTTTGCACTTACGAGTACTATCTTCACACGTACTAGGGTTATTTTTATCTCGCCATGTCGGGTGCAGTTCATAAGTTAGTCACGCATAAATTACTGCACCTCGCACGTGGATCTCTCCTATAAATTTTACAGTTATTATTTTCTTTTTTTTTATTTGTTGCACTAATTACAGTTCCGGTGATATTCCGGTAAAGGTTGAGTTCTGGTGGCGCGCTGTACCTAGTTTCCAGAACGGGGTACTAAAGGCAAATCAAACTGCTCCCGAGTTATTTGCCTGTCTGGGAAGCCCAGCGCTTGTGCGAGCACGGGCAACTTCCCCTGAGTCGGCTCTCATTTCACCTCCTGAGCCAGGAAGGGGTGTACAAGCGCAACCTGTATCGGGGAAGTGAATCACAAAGCACCTTCAAAGTATCATTCGTGATATAGTGGCTTCAAATATGTTTGCCAGACGTTTTCTAGCAACCGCAATTTTTGTCTTGTTTATATTCTTTACTACTTAATAGTTTACTTCGTATTTATTTCTTTTTAAATTCTGCCTTGTATAGAGGCGGATTTACGCACAGGCACGGGAGATACGCGACTACGTTGGCAACATTTTAGAGGCGTCAAATATTAAATTAAAAAAAATTAAAATTGTGCTTAAGGTGTATCTTCTTCCCGCCACGTGTAATTTTCCTTTTTTTTTTACAATTTGTATTCTATGAAATTTGAAAAAAAATGTTAAATACTAGCAAATGCATTTATTAACAGGTTGATAATACATAATACAGGTTGATACACGACTTGTGATAAGTCAAAATGAGCTATGCTTACATTTTCACAAGTCATACAGTAATGCGAATAAATTATTCATATCATACATTTTAGAAATTATACGTATTTAATTACATGTAATTATGACAATTTATTTCAATATTCCATTTATATTTTATAGTGTTAAACGGAAACATCTACTTATTATTTGCAGTTAAAGGTAGGGCAACGGTCTTCTTTTCTCTTACTGCCATACACTTATTAATGTATAGCTAGCCTCCAGATGCTCCCTAGCGCCTTTTTGTTGGTGATTCTGGGTGCTTTAACTGCCTGGGTCAATAGTCCCGTAAGTGCAAGTTTTTTGTTCGAGAGGTGGTGTTCCCCCACTAGATGGCGAGATCCGGTGGCGACCTACCGTCGGCTAGCAGGATTTTCCCATCAACCAGGTATCTCCCACCAGCGGGGCATCGCCCCAACCGCGACAAGCTCTAAGTTCCCGATCGGTCTTCCGGCATGTGTGGGAGTGTAGAGCATGTTAGTGTAAATGTGGAGGATAGAACAAAGAAGAGGTAGGCAAGATCTCGCGCAGTCCATGGCTCGCTTGTTAGGGTACTGCTCCGGCATTCGCCTTGTGTTGATCGGAGAAACTACCGATCACGGAAAACTACCGACCACATCAGCCGGCCGCTAGAATTCTCCTCCAGACGGTGACTGAATTCGATCTAGCTGACAAGCCCATAGCTACATAGCTAAGTCGAATTCAGTCGCTGTCTGGAGGAGAACTCATGCAGCCGGCAGCTCTGATCGGTAGTTTTCCGTGGTTTCTCCGGTCAACACCAGTTGAATGCCGGAGCAGTACCCTAACAGACGGGTCACGGACAGCGTGCGATCATTCCTTCCCCTTCTTTGTCCTATCCTCACTCTTACACACACGCACTTACATGTAATACCATACATCCCGGGAGACCAGCCGGGAGCGTAGAGCTTCTCCCAGCTGGGGCGGTGTCCCGCTGCTGGATATAGAAGAATTCACGTAAGAACAAGCAAAAATGACAGTTCGCTAAACAAGTGAACATCACCTGTAATTCAGAGAAGTATCCCTCCGCCGCGGCAGCTGTTCAGAAACACGTGCACCAGTACGCACCTTACATTCAAGACTCGGTTTTAAAATAAACATAATACTCATCACGCAAAAAAGCAAATTCCATATAATGTGTATAAAAAAATAAATTTTTACAGAAGAGCACATAGCACTACACTTCCTAATTTCAATTATTTCTCGTGGCGCACTACATTTTCGTCGGATGAGGACATCACAAAAGGAAGCGTGGAAACCATTTACAAGTTAGCCAACTGCAAACGGACGAACCGAGGAAGGAGAGTTCAATGGGATCAAGGACACAACGACCACAGAACCTTCGGTTACGTTGCCAGCACTAGCTGTCAAAATTGCTTGTTCTTACATGAATCTCTCTTTATACCTAGTTGGAGAAGGCCCCGCTAACCGACGGGAAGATCGGCGCCTGGTCTCATCAACCACCGGGAGATCACCACCGCCTCCCCTGGCAAGAACATGCAATACGCTTACGGGACGGGAATGATCTTAGCCGTTAACGCAACCGGAATTACGAATCAACCAATAAATAAAGAAAACTCAGATCATAAATAGGATAAGTTAATTTAGAAGAGTTTATTTAATTGCAAACAGGTTTAAGAAAAGTTCATTGAACACCCGACAACTGTTAGATAGATAGATAGATTTATTTAAACTGCAAATGGGTACAACCCGGTGGCAGCTAATTACAAAAACATAAAAATACACAGTGTCTCAGTAATATAGAACACTAATTCCAATAATAGTAATAATAACAATAATAATAAGAAGGTAATATAACTAGCAAATTATATACTAATTATAGTAATAATAATAATGGTAAAATAATGATCATAATATAAAAACTGAATGTTTCATTAAACATTAAATTACATTAAGAGAGAAAAGAAAAGAAAAAGAAAGAAAGAAAGAAAAACCTTCTACACTCTAACTCCGCACTGAATGTTTATACAATCAGGATCACACTGCACTTCACTTCACTGAGATCTGAAAACATTTCCTTCTTTATTTCTCTACTATACACTGCACGACACTTCACTTCACAATAGTGCTGTTGTTCACTTCATAATAGTGTTGTTGTTCACTTCACAATAGTTCATTGAACATTCGATCAGAGGAGACTTTCGCACCCAGGCCGAGACCCGGTGGCGGCGAGCTTAGCGTCCGCCCGCGCGACGGCCGGAGCGGATTTACGCACTGAATAAACAAAAGAAAGAGTGCGGGGCGCGCGTGCGACGACGCGTGGCACGTGGCCGGGGCGCGAGCGGGGCCAGTATGTCACGGAAGGGGACCCCGCCCACGACCGCCGCGGCGCTAGCTGAACGGGCACGACGACGTACGCCTCGAAAATCTGCGAAAGAAGGAATTCGCCTCACGACGCGACGTGTACCTAACAAAATATTTGGATGTACAGTATGTCAGAGGCACGCAGCTGCCAAGGGGAATATCAATATTTACTTTCAGTGATACTGAAGTTAAACCATACCGAGAAGATACTTTTCTCGTTACAGAACGTCACAGACTTTCTCGTACTAGTTAGCTTCCTAATGTCTTTAGTCTAAGTTAGCGTTTCGGTTCTTCCCCTTCGTATTCCCAGCTGCTATGGAAGTTTAAAAGACTTTTTTAACATTTTCACAATTTTTCGATCCTCTAATAGCAGAAATGAAATACGACTTTAATGATATTATAGACGAATAAAACATGGTCTTATAAGTATAATTTTCAAAGAAGTTTTGGAGCCATTTTTGACAAAAAGTCATTTGCGCGTTTCTGAAAATGCGCAAATTTGAACTCATGTTCACAGATATTCGATATTTAAAGGAACAAACTCTGTACAGCTTGGAATTAAATTCGTCTTGAATTAGGAAATCTTACACATCGACAACACAGACCACATGCACAAAATTCAAACTACATTCAAAAAAATACCCTACAAACTATATAACAAAAAATACTAAAAATGGACGTTGGAAAATATTAATTTGCGATCCAGTCTAGTTTTTCTGACAATCTTTGATCCTTTTCCTCAAAGATTCAGGAAATTTAAAAGTAAATTAGTTTCTTGATTGTTTATATGTATTTACATATATCACCCTAGCCCTATTGGCAAAACGCGAAACATATTCACGAAGTTTTATTTCGTCTTTACCGCCTCTTTTGATGCAAATGCCTTTTTAATATTTTTGTCTTTTTAAGTGCATTTTCTTAAAATTTGTTTGTGTATCATAATCTTTCAGATAGTCATTTTAAAATTTACTTATCAAAACAGTGGTCCAAAGATAAAGAACTCCCGATTTCTTGTGTAAATAAAACGTTTTTGGGCTTGCATGTTACATTCTATGTCCTTTGAGTTCAAAAGTTCGCTTTGATCTCGCTTCTTCGCGCAAATAAATATTAAACCGCGAGTCTTATGTGAGCGCTGGGCTCCCTCAGGTCCGCGCCACAGCCAGAACGTTTGTGACTCAGGGGGTGATAACCTCGCCTTCCGACATTGATCTTTTACGTGCGAGATTTTCTGCAGGTGAACAAACCCTACGCCACTAAATCTTTGCTGCTTATTAATGTTCGTGGAGATAACTTCAGTATTCAAGATAAGAAACCTCAAGAATGAAACGTTAAGAAACAGTATAATAAAGGAATTTCCATTTTCTGAATTGAAAGAACAGATCAATCAGAATAACCATTTTTTTAAATGCGTGAAGTGTACTAGCACAAACCGTGCGCGACCTTTTCTTACTCTTCCTTGTCCTATCCTCACCCCATACTTACACTTACATTCATGCACTACACTACTACATGTTGGAAGACCAGTTGGGAGTTTAGAGCTTCACCCAGCTGGGACTCTCCGCTAGGAGGGATTCCTGGGGGGGGGGTAACCCCGGAAGTCGCGTATGTCTGCGCTGGATCTCACCATCCAGCTACCGAGGAAAACTGCCCGCTGCCGTGATAAAACACTTTCACGGCACTGTGTATTTTTAGTTCACAACAAATGTGTATGAAATACAGCGAATGTGTATGGATCCAATGAATGAAAGTGAGTATAGTGAATGTTCTTTCGTGGGATGTGGCGGTATTCCTTCTCCGCTCGATGGGGATATTCTATACCGACCTACACGTCGGATTGCGCAGGGTTTTACCACTCTAGGTATCTTCCTGCCAGCAGGGCAATACTCCAGCAGAGACCATGTTCTAAGCTTCCCAATGGTCTCCCGACATTTCTGGAACTGTAGTGCATGTAAGTGAAAGTGAGTGTAAGGGGAAGGGTAGGGCTAGAGGAGAAAAGATCGCGTGCGGTTCACGACCCTACTGCTTCGGCATCCTCCTGGTATTGATATGAGAAACCACGGAAACAACCAATCAGAAAAGCCGACCTGTAGAATTCCCCCCACCCCGCCAGTGTCAGAAATCGACCTAGCTAGATAGTTGGTATCGAAAATCTATCTCGGTCGTGACTCGAGCCCTAGGACCTGTTGATAACAGTCGCTACAGAGATAAGCTGAGTCTGAGCTAAGGTCCCGGCCAGGAAACAGAATATTAAAGCCTAAGCCTTCTCTCTCGCTTCAGCCGGGATATGATCTAAGCTCCCGACATGTGTAGGAGAAGTATGAAGAACGCAATTCCGAGATGAGTAAGGCATTAAACACATCGCACATACATTAATTTTATTTCATTTCTTACCTTATTCTTATTCATAAATGAAAGGAAGTTTTATGACCCGAATTTCACTCTCTCTATCCCATAAATTTTTCATTTTGTTCCACAAAAAGACTAGTTCTATTACCGAAAGCGAATTACTGTCAATCACCAAACGTATTTACAGACATTATCCGCAGGGTTCAGTTGTCCAATGCACGCGCAGATAATTGAGTGATGATTGGCAGGAAGCTCTGGGCGTCACCGCTCACAGCGCATTTGGAAGGGCGTTCGCGCACGCGATGTGGGTCGCGGCGGCGGCCGAACCGCACGGGTCGGCGGGGGGTGGGGCGGGGAGGGGGGCGCGGGAGGGGGGGGAAGGGGCGGGGCGCTAGCGAAAGCGCACCGGAACCGGACGTGCCCCGCGCTCCGCATTTCGCTCAGCGAAATTTCAGACCGGAAAATATGAATGGGAAGAGATTAATTTAATGCGGCGTGATCTCCCAGGTATGCTATGTTGCAGAATGCGTTCTAAAGTCCTTCCCTCCCCCCCCGGACTTGAGATGGAAGATTACTGTTTGTCTTTGTAGTATTAAACTTGTGGTATGTTTAGTGCGCCCACACAATACACGAAATGTGAGGTGAAGATGGCAACATCAGTGAAATTATCAATGCATAATACGCTTAAATACCTGTTACAAGAGGGCGCCTTATGACGTATTATAGCTTTCACACAGTATTTACCGAAAACAAATTTCACACTGAGAGAAATATTAATCGCACTGCAAGTTCTTATACTCGCTTTTCGCTTTTGTAAATCAACAACAACCACACTGAAAATCATTCATAAGAAAGTGGGTGTTGTTATTTTTGCAAGTCAGATAAAAATGTTCTCCGAGGAAATATTAATCAGTTGGCACACGAAATCAATCAATCAGTTTATCAATCATCAATCTGTCAATTAGCTATCAAAATCTTTTCTATCTTGTACACATGTTTTTTCCTAAGGACAATGGAGCAGTGGTCAAGTGTTGAGACGTGAATAATGCAACAACTACTGTTTCTACTCACCAAACGTGCCATCGCCGTTGCCATTACTGCTATTGAACTGCTGTGACGTAACACGAATACCTTAGATGCGGCTCGGCGTCAGGAAAGATGGATTAGCGAGAGAGGTAATTTGTAATGACCGTGAAGGCTAATTAACTTCTGCTAGGAGAATCCATGATAGTGTTGCGCAAAAACAGGTAGAAAGGCGAAATTTCCAAGTTTAAAAATCCACTTGCCCCATTTGCTGGAAGTGAAAATTTCTCTTTATTTTTAGATGCTGTTTCGGTGATTATATTATTTTCTTTTAAACCTTCTGAGAACAATTTAATTCTTCGGATTTCATTGGAAGATCTAATGAACACATTTGTTCATACCACAAAATTGCTAAGAGATTTACGAATGAGTCTGAAAAGAAAGTTATACAACAATGAGTTACCAAGTTATATAGTTAGGTTTAAAATGTGTGTCTAGAAGAGAATCTAAGTACAGTTGGAACTAAAACTTGAAAAGAGTCAATAATCGTCAGTCTTCAACATCAAGTTATAAAAACACCTATATGCAGCGGTGCACCCAAAATATTTTGTTATATTCAGCAAAAATGAAAAAAAAATGTATTAGAAACATGAAGATGGCTGGACACTACACCTGTAGCTCCCATCCTCCCAACAAAAATCCTGGGTGTACCCCCTGCCTACATGGGTTTTTCTGAGGGTAACACTCAAATGTTCCCAATTGGGCACAGGACCACGCAAGAGTGAGGACATCGCGAATTTCGTAGCTGAAATGCGAGGCCGAAGCGTCTGCGATTGAAGCAGAGCGCCCATTTGCAACTCGTTAACGGTCTGGGCCGCAGGCGGCGACGGAGGCGGAGTGGAAGGAGTGGAAGGAGGGGGGGCGGAGGCGCGTGGAATGAACGGGGCGGCGAAGCTGCCTTTCGCGCCGCCGCCGCCAGCCGCCGCCGCCGCGCGCCTTATCTCGTATGCACGGCACGTCCCACGAGCCCCACTGCCCCGCCGCCTCGCAGCCACTGTCACATTTCCTCCACCAACAGGCAGCCCATCGCCGAACATCACTATCGTTCCTTGCTTTTATTAAGAAATGAATTGAAGGGTTGGGGGCAAAAAACATGATAATCCACATCAGGCTCGTTTTGCACAAACACCGAATTTTGTTTTAAACTTTTCTTTAAGAAACCACCTTGCATCATTCTCTTGAGAAACATAGCCTCACACCAAACATTTCGATGCGCCATGGTTTTCTCAGGCATTACTAATGTTTTTCGGCGTTTTCCTACAACTATAAAAATGAAGATAAGACATTTTCCTTCAAAAACAAGTTATTCTCCAAAGTGAGTTATTTCATTAAGGTAATGCATATTTTTTTTGAAATTGTTGCAGATTTTTGTGCAATATTTGCAATTTAAAAAATTACAAAAACAAGATTTTCTCAAAAGCGGCTCTAAATTTTTTCTTTGAACTTTTGGTAGTGATAGTGCTAAATGTAGTCTATGAAACGACATAAACGTTATATTGCCGTATTCTTTTGTTTAAAAAAATACAAAAATGTAATTTTTTGACTTGTCTCTCAGGTCTTTAGTTTTTTTCATTGGCGGCAATTCGTTCATATTATTACCTTTATGAGTACATGTGTTTTAAATAATGTCGTATAAAATTTTTCTGAAACTCAACAATTTTTCTGTGAAAACCAGGTCAAAATTCCGCATTTTCAGAAACTCTCAAACGCCATTTTCTCATAAATGACGGCAAATGTTTTTTACTCTTTTCGAACGGATAGTGTTAATTGCACTCTTAGATATGCCGTAAAGTTCATTTTAGAGCATTTTTTTTTGAAAATTACCCAAATGTAATTTTTTTGAAAGATCTCACACACCGCTATTGTGCACATTTCCAGAAATTTGTAAACATTATTGTAATTGTAAGTTAAAGTGCTTGAAATGACTTCTACATACGTTTTTCGAAAGCACAAAAGACTTGCATTTAAAAGGGTCAAATTTTGAATTTACAGTAGCGCTTAAACGCCATTTTCTTAAAAACAACTTCAAATTTTTCAAAGAAAATTGCCGTTTAGGATGAGGTCTTCCTGTTCTTTAATATTCTTAAAATAATATTTCCGTTGTACTTAGGAAACCGAAAAATTAAGAAAATGTCAATAAAATGTACTTTGGACGGCGATAGATGGCAGCTGGCAAGAGTATGTGGTCGAATAGCTAGCCGAACCAAAGGAAATAGAAAAATAATACGTGAAAATCTGAATCCACTCTCTAGCGTTACATGTTTTTTGTTTTTTTTATTGTTAAAATTGCTAAAAACAACTCTATGTGACCTATGAGGGAGAAGTGTATTTTGCTGTGCACGGTTTCTTGAGATCGAGAAACCACCCTTCTCAGTTATTATATCTATCTGCACTTGGCGCGACAGCCCTCGTACGGGCCACGGCCTATCAGCAGCGTCCGGTCCCCGCGGTCAGAAATTGATTAACGGTTCTTGAGTTATGATGTTACAAATAATACCCTGTTTAGGAAGGATAAAGGGCATATCGGATGAAATAATTAAAATATTTTTTAAATTGATTTGTTAATATCTAATTCAACGAGTATTTTAAATACATGTTTATGCCACAAATAAAAATTTAAAATTCTGGTAGACGACTACCTGAAGTAAGGCTATAGCAGTGAAGCAAGGGTGGCAGAGCAACGTGTGATGGACGGGAGAGTAGTACGACATGGGAATGTGTGCACTGACTACTGAAGGGGAATAGTTAGAGGGGAGAGGGTCAGGGAAAGGACCTGAGGTACGATGAGGGGAGTGGCAATGAGGCGGAGTTGGCACTGAGGGAGAGCTGTGAGCTGTTACTCTAGAAGGGGGTGGGGAGATAGAACGGCGCCGGGATGGGGCGGAGATAGAGCCGGGAAATGGGGCGGTGGTGACACTGAATTACGGCGCGGGGGCGTGATCAATTTCTGCGCGCGGGGCGTGGAGGGGTGGAAACGGGGCTAGCGGGTTGGGTAGCACTAAAGATTCGGCGTAGGGGCGGGTTGCAATTACCGCAGGACGGGCTTGGAAATGGCAGGGCACCAGAGATAGAGTGGAGGTGGTCCGGCACAGTGAAGAATAGTTAGTTATGTACAAAAGGGCGTTATAAGGTGGTTCTAATAATCGAGCGGCGACAAAACGCCTGAGAGCCTTTGGCCAGAGGGAGATTTGTCGCACGTAGTCTTAGAACCAGTTAACGTCCGTGGTACGTACATGATGTTATTTTTTACCTAATATTATTGATTCAGATTTACTCATTTACTAATGAACTAGATATTAACTTGACTCAATTTGTCCTTTCATATTTATTTCCCATAATTCCCTTTCATAATTCCCTCTGTAAGAGAACATGTAGCGTCATTCAACTGTTTCATATTTCCCTCATAACCTCCTCTCGTTCTAGGTAAGTTAAGCAGTGAATATGAAGGTCCCTAGTAAGGCAATAACAATCAATAACGTGCCAGTAAAAATAATATCAATTGATGCATGGAGATGGCAGAGAGCCGAGGAAGGGGTAGAGATGGGCATTTTGCCCTGAGGAAGGACACAGTATGACAGCTGAAACGTTGGGAACTATGCGCAGCATGTGGACAGCGAAGAAACTGTTGATTCCGACCGGTCGCCAAAGCTTATGCTTTCGGATGTTTTGTTTTGACAGATTATTTGTTTCCAGATGTGTCATGGGATGTGGTGGGTTTCTTCCACCATAGGATAGTGCAATTCGGCGCCGACCTATAAGTCGACTTTCTGTATTTTCCCCATCTAGGTATCTGCCACCAGCGTGACACCGCCCCGGCCGGAACCAGCTCTACGCTACCGACTGGTTCCTCGGCTTGTGTGGTAATGTAGTGCATGTGAGTGTAAGCGTGTAAGGAGAGAGGATAGGACAAGGAAGAAAAGATCGCGCGTCCATTGCCCATTTGTTTGGGTAACGTTCCATCTTCCCCCTGGTACTGATCGGAGAAACCACGGAGAACTTTCTATCAGAGCCGCCGGACGCTAGAATTCTCCATCGAACACCAATTAATTTCGATCAAACTGCCTAGCCAGGGTAAAAAATCCAGCCACCATCGGAACTCGGGATGGAGATGGAGCCTGGAAAGAGAACGGACCTGGAAAGAACCTGGAAGTATGGGAAATATGTGGAAGAACCTAGAAAGAACCTGGAGGAATGCGAAGGACCTGGAAAGAATCTGGAAGAATGGGAAAGACCTGGAAGGACCTAGAAAGAATCTGGAAGAATGGGATAGACTTGGAAGGACCTGAAAAGAACCTGGACCTGGAAGAATCTGGAAGGACCTGAAAGAACCTGGACCTGGAAGAACCTGGAAGGAGGAGGCCTGGAGGAAGATACCGCGCGTCGGCTCTGGGGCGGTGCGCAATTGCTGTGAGAGAGAGAGAGGGGCTGGCCCAGGGGGAGGGGAGAGAGGGCGTTGCGGCATCGCGCGTTAGCGCCGTTCCGCTCCGCTCCGCGCGGCGGCGGCGGCGGCGGCGGCGGCGGCCACCGCATCTCATAGCGCCGAGCCGCGTGGGAAACGCGTGCAGGTGCGCGTGGCAGATTGGGGCCACGGGGCCCGCGGCGGCGCCGGGGAGCGCTTTCGCGCGCGTGCCTCGCTGCCCCGCCCGCCTCCGCCGCGGCATTCCACTCGCGTTATCCACTCCCCCGCGCTCCGCGGCTCCACCCACCCGCGGGGGTGGCTCAGGGCATCAGTTGATATCCCTGCAGCGCCTCTCTTCGGGAGGCCCTAAGGTTGAGTCCGGGCAGTGGAAGGATTTCCACGCTAGCTTGTCAGCTAGGTCGAATTCAGTTGATATCTGGAGGAGAATTCTAGCGACCGGCTGATCAGATCAGTAGTTTGCTGTGGTTTCTCCGATCAGCAAGAGGCGAATACCGGAGAGGTACCCGAACAAACGGGCCACGGAACGCGCGCGATCTTTCTTTCCTCTTCCTTGTCCTATCTTCACCCCTTACTTACATACACTTACGCTTACATTCACTACACTACCACACATGCCGGGAGACCGGTCGGAAGCTTAGAGCTTGTCTCGGCTGGAACGCTGCCAGGCTGGGGGAGATACCT
>JAHLJT010008756.1:4482311-4504377 GCA_031308135.1 Acheta domesticus
CTTAAGGGGCTAATGACCTTAACAGTTGACACGCTCGGAACCACTAGGAATCAACTAATCAGTTTCGCTGTTGGAAGATACCTGTTTGGGAAAAAACCGTTAGCCGACGGTAGGTCGGCGACGGATGGTCCCATCCAACGGAGAAAGATCACCGCCACCAACACCAAAGAAAAAAGACGAGCATTACACTTACGGGACTAATGACCTTAGCAGTTGACGCGCCTGGAATCAGTAATCAATCAATCAGTCAATCATTTCAAACGGTCCCTTCCTAAAAAACTAGGGGTGCTAAAAATAGCACGTACGAACTCGTACTCGCACTCGTATTTTCTCGCCTGTACTTTCACGCAAAATTATTCAAAAGTACTCAAATACTGGAAAACTTGTACTTGACCTTATTTGAAAACCGTTCGGGTTGTTCACTAGACAGACGTTTTCGAGAATCCACATTCGATTTTTCGTTATCAAGAATCCACAAAATCCACAAAAATCTAGACCAGGTGTTAGATGTATTTTTCTTCTGAATTTAGCATCTGGATTTTTCCCCTTTTTTCGGTACCGCGGTTCCTTAATATGTTTTCTCCCGAAAATTCACCGTTTTCTCGGCGCAGCATTATATAACTTTCTTTCTACTGCGTAGTGAGAAAGAAAAAAAACAGTTGAAACGGCTTAGACGCTAGCATTGACCACAACGGACGTTTTGCCGTCAATCGATTTTGCACTATCAAGAAGCAACAAAACATGGATTTTGACTACACCACGAGATAGAGGATTTTTTTTCTAAATTTTGCAACAGGATTTATCCACTTTTTTTCTCACCAGACCCCAGCTATAAGAGTTTTCCGGCGCACGAATCCACAACTTTATCTTCTTACGAAGTATTGGTAAGGGGCGGAAGTTAAAAAGAAGCTGCTGTGCTTGTGCGCAGGAGCGCGAGGCGCGCGAGGCGCTGTCGGAGCGGCTGCAGGCGGCGCAGGACGAGCTGCTGCTCTGCCCGAGGGCCAGCGCGAGGGCCGGCGCGTGCGCGAGCTGCAGGCGCAGCTGGAGCAGCGCACCGCTCAAGGCCAACGCGCTTCCGCCCGCTGCCCGGTTAGCCCGTCTGCAAGTACGAAACGCAACAACACGCGGCGCGACGCCACACTACGAGAACTTCTATGCGACGCAACGCGACGGACGCGACGGACGGGACCTAGACGGGACCGCTGGCGGGATGCGACGGGACGCGACGGGACGAGACGTGACGGGACGAGACGCGACGGGACGGACCGAAACGGACTTCACGGCACTGGTACTCGACGGGACGCTGCGGGATGCGACGGTGATTCGACTGCTTTGACGGGGACCGACGGGACGTTACGCGACGTGACGTGACGGAACGGGACGCGACGGGACGAGACGTGACGTGACGGACGAGACTAGACGGGACGGCACGGCACGGGACGCGACGCGACAGGACTCGACGGATGCGACATAACGCTACGCGCTGGTGTAAGCAAAAAGTAGAAAGCGTGATGTCAGGTCTTCTACTTGGGGCTGTGTCACGCGGTCGTGGCACCGTAGCATTCTACTAGCTTCTTTGCTCCACTAGCGTCGAGAAAGAACTATTAGTATTAACCCCTCCGTTGTACAATAGGGCTTGGCGTTGTCTCGGGTGGCAGGGGTGACGAAACTTCGTGAGGTGCGATTTCGTCGTTGCACGATTGGCCACGGACTCCCGCTCGTGGCGTCGAATCTTGACACACTGGCGTCCAGACGAAACGATCACACGAATGGCTTTTGTCAAAGTTTTGGGGCATGCGGCGATATCAGCTTAGGCGAAGTCACTCATTCCCAGGGTCACAACCAAACTTCGTGCCAAATGAAACGATTTTCGTTAAACACAGGGATGCCGTTGTATACCTCTTAGCTACATTTATTTCAACAATTCTTTTGATGACAAACTTTTCATATTAATTGATAATTAAACAGAACTTGCAGGTTACACACAAGCATAGATCATTACACCAGGAAATATTATTGCAAGTTTCTTCTTAGTCCTAGAGAATTGCATACAAGAGAACTATTAACTCTAATTACAAACAACGAAAATGGACTATTTGTAAGAAAACTAATATAAACCAAAATATATATACTTAACCAAGATAAATATTTTGATATTTATAATATCAGAACATCATTACACTATTATTAAAAATAAACACTTAAAGAAATACTATATGCATATCTTTCTTTTTAACATGCACGTACTAAAAGCCCTTAAACAATTATGGAATAATGATGAATAGAGACAGAAACATATTTTAATTAAACGTCAAAAACGTACATAAATATTTAATGAAACACCTTAAAAATATTGTAATATTCTTTAAAATGGGATTCATTATGTAAAATTAAAATACACCAATTTAAAAACACGTTTACCTAATACAAAATTGCATTTATCAAAACTTTCCTAAAAAAATTTAAAAATATACAAAGGTTTTAAAAACCTTTGGAGAGCACAAGTTGATGAATATTTTCCATTAAAGAGCCAATTCGGACTGAAACTTGTTATATGTACGCCTTCTTACGTCCACGCCACGACTGACTTCTGTGCATCCCTGACTGAGAAATCGGAGCGCGGGCTTCCTTCGCCGCGGGTACTGCGTGCCCTTGCAGAGCGCAAGCGCATACGTGGTCAATCGGAGCACATACGTGCTCCGATTGACAGCCCTGCGCTAGAGCAATGTTGTCCAGGTCGATGCCAAAAGCGGGAGTCCGTGGCACGAGTGCCACAACGAAATGGCCCCTGCACGCAGTTCATTACCCGCCACCAGAGACAACGCCATCACTATTGTGAAACGGCGCAGTCACTAATAGTTTCCATTTTCCGACGCTAGTTGCACAGAGAATCTCGTGGCACACTCCGATGCCACGACGCGTGCCACTGCCACCAGTAGAAGACCTTGACACCACTGCGCTAGAGCAGGGCCGTCAGACGAACGAGCGCTCGAATGGCGTTTCGCGAATGTTTGGGGCGCGCGGCGATATCAGCTGAGTAAATCGTTCGTGTCACAGGTTGGAAGCAGGGGTGAGGAAACTTCGTTCGAATGCGGCAGTTGGATCAGTCACACTGGTTGGTATATCATATAAAGATATTTAATGCATTTTACGTACCTTTACATGGACATTCGCATGTAAACAGAAACTGCATCTCTACAGCGTTGATCCAAGAAAACATTAACGTACGTTTCTACTTAGTGCTAGAGATTGCAATATATGATTACTTTTAACACTAATTACAAATAACTCAAATTAATATTTTAAGAGAAAATATAACTATAAACCTCTATAAAAAATTAAAAATGTATTATATAAAACAAAATATATACTAAAAAGTATTATACATCATAATTTCAGAAACACACTTGACACTATTACTCAAAATAAACATATAAAGTAATAATACAACGTCAAAACACGTTCATCAATATGTAATGACAACAGTGAGAATATGAAATAAGTATGTAAAATCGGATATATTATGTAATATTAAAATACACTAATACAATTTACAACACCTAACACAATTTACCTAATTTTTGCAAAACACCTAATTTAAGAAAAAACTAATACAAAGTTGTATTTAGGTCGACCCCGTGACTGAGATCGCTGAAGCAGTAGTGTCGTAGTGATCTCGAATCGAGGGGTCGTGGGTTCGAGTACCGCCCATGGGCATGGGTGTATGTGTTCGTCCTTTCACCACCTATCATCACTTTATCGTTTCATCCTCATGCCATCACGTGAAATACAGTAGTGGTCGCTAATGATCTAGTAGTTGATGAAACCTTAAATAAGAAAAGAAATTGTATTTATCAAAAATTTGCTAAAAAATTAAAAAGTCTAAGAACTTCCGATCGCGTCTTAACGAACATTTTGTAGTTTCGCATGGAAGATTTCGTAAACTTCTTACCATTACTCATTTTGTTATTAAAACTTTCTGCATATTAAACAAAATGCGTCACCTCCGCGATCACTGCGCAAGAAAACAAGAGTCCCACTCGAACTGAAACTTGTTGTATGTCTTCTTGCGCCCCCCCCCCCCACGACCACCTACTGTGCACCCTTAAGAAATCGAAGCGTGGACTTCCCTTCGACGCGGGCACTGCGTGCCCTGGCAGAGCGCAAACATGCTCCGAGCACGTACGTGCTCCGTTTGACAGCCATGCGCTAGAGCAATCGACAATAATACCCATATCAATAGCGCGTGAAGGCGAGAAACATTTATATCGAATGGAAAAAGTTCTGAACTGTGGTGACAGATGAATTCTCGTACTGCCACTTCCTCTGATGATTATCATTAATTTGACTCGAGCTGCCGAGCAACCACTGATCTGTATTCATAAGTATATTATTATAAAATTGTTATATATTAAATATGAATAATATCATATACTAATACAGATAATTATGCATACAGATTAATGCCAAGAACTTCACTTGCATAATGGGATACGGTACAAGTACGGCATAATGCATAATGCATATGACACATACGACATAATGGTACGATAAAAGTCGCCTGTTGAATCCGAAGGAATTGCGGGACCTGCTAAAATTTCGAGTTTCCGCCAGCGTCGACAGTAATTTACACAATTCGACTGTTTTTTATTTCTATGTTAATTTTTCTTTCTGAACAAATATATTAATTTCTTTCGTAAATAACACACAATTTACAGGTTTCTGGGGTGTTTCTATGGTTCTGCAATGAAAATGTTTGTTTTAAACCATCTTTTGAGTGCTTATTTCGTCTCGGCCATTCGGAATAGCCAGGTACTTAATTGGGCAAAATATGTTAAAAGTTTGTCTTAAGAACTTATTTTCGAAGTTTTCCTCTCGGTACATCGTGTAAAAAGATAAGTGGTTAATGGACAGTTCTTGCGAAAACAAATGTAAATCAAGATTTGGCACTAGAAATGCAGCGCCCCTCTGTCATCGCATATCAGAACTTCTTCCCTTTCGACCCAAACGTGCGAAAATTCACGACTTCTCCCGCTACTCCTCTCGATATTGCTGTCGATTGCTGTACGCCACTTCATGTCAACCTCTTCATGTCCACCACTTCACGTCCACCTCCTCTTCACGTCCACCTCCTCTTCACGTCCACCTCCTCTTCACGTCCACCTCCTCTTCACGTCCACCTCCTCTTCACGTCCACCTCCTCTTCACGTCCACCTCTTCACGACCACCTCTTCACGACCACCTCTTCACGACCACCTCTTCACGACCACCGGCGGCTTGCGAACTGCGCAGGCGCGTGTACGCGGTGCAGCCGCTGCTGGAGGAGAAGAACCGGCGCATCGCGGCGCTGTCGCTGGAGGTGGCGCGCCTCCAGCGCGCGCACGAGATGGCGCTGGCGCAGCTGCAGAGCGAGCTGGACCGGCGCGCCGCCGCCAGGGCGAACGCCCGCCGCCCGCAGCAGAACGCGCACTTCGCCCCGGAAGCGCCGCCCGCGCATCACTGACCCTCCCGCCACTCCCGCGCCCCCCGCACTGGATGGCCTCTGCCTACGCCTGGTGAGGAGACGTAGTAGGAGCGATAGACGAGGGCGATAGGCGACAGCGATAGGCGAGAACGATAGACGAGAGCGATAGGCGAGAGCGATAGACGAGAGCGATAGACGGGAGCGATAGACGGGAGCGATAGACGAGAGCGATAGGCGAGAGCGATAAGACAAGAGCGATAGACGACAGCGATAGACGAGAGCGACAGACGGGAGCGATAGACGAGAGCGATAGACGAGAGCGATAAATGGAACGATAGATGGAGAGATATGAGTGATAGAATGAGCAATAGATTGGGCGATATATGCTGCGATAGATTGAGTGGTATATGGGGCAATAGATAGATGAACACGTACACAGAGTGATAGATTCGATTTATTTAGCCCTCATACTACATTAAATATTATTAAACATTAAAAATTATGCTACATTAAATATTTATTTTTTACATATGGCTAGTCAGGAACTACATTGGTCTGCGGTACGAATACAATGTGACTTAGACCACTTTGAAATTTTGCCAATACCTAAAGTGGTACTTTTATTATGAGGCACGTACGACAAACGACACATACCACGTTAGAATCTAAGATTACCTGGATTTTAGCCAAAATGTTTCATAGACGACTTTAGTTCCAGGCCAGCCATATTTTATCATTTTTTATTGAAATTCTTTAATTTTACCATAATATTTAACTTGATGGTAATTCATTACATAATTTAAATCCTTTATCAAAAATATATTTTGCCTGGACTGTTTTACTTACATTAATGATTAAATTTTGGGCTTGTTTTTCTTAATGCTGTAATTAAGTCAAAAGAATAGGGATGTGGAGAAAAAGATATGGAACAAAAAGGACTCTCTCTCCCTCTCTCTTTTCTCCTTCTCTCTCTTTCTCCTTCTCTCTTTCTCTCTCGCAAAATGAGTGCAATGCAGTGTGGTAACGATACTTGGGGCCGCAAAGTACTCTAAGCCAACCCTCCCAGGATAAAGGAAAGAAACTGATGTACAGGTTATCATGAACTAATTTGTACTAATCTATGTATTATTATTAGGCCTATTTTATTCCTTTGTAATTTCGCACCATGCCACATAGGCAAGGGGCAAAGGTGCTCAGGCGTCGCTTCGATCGCGTTGAAGCGGACGCTTGATTCTTTTTTATTGAATTTTGTTTCAGAATGACAGTACAAAGTTCACTCGCGAGGCTCTCTAGTTGATTAGGTCGAGTCGATCCTTTGCAATGACAGGATTCCAACTGCCCAAATTGAAGAAGATACGATGTTATTACGTCCAGATTCTACCCGACTTCTGGTCCAAGTAGGGACACATTCGTACCGCAATCTGTGGGAAAATATCACTAGTATAGGCAGGTACGGAATAAGCAAGGCACGACCGTTCTGAGCTCCCGCAGTCAGGAGATCCTGCAAAATCCATAAAAGGGAAAAAAGTTCAAAGATAGTGATGTTACAACATGGCAGACTTAATGTACTAGATAGTTTCTCTTTATATTAGGTCGACGTTTTCTTTTCGGTTTATTCCTCATCCCGTTTCCAGTTACGTGAAGGGAACTACCAGGGCTCTTCGTGTGACTACCGCTTCGATTCATGTCGATAAATTGGAGTATATCCGCGCGTAGCGATCAAGATGATGTTGAGCCAGTCGTCCAAGTGAGGATCTCAATGCAAATTTATCAAGTAGAGTATATCTTCAATCAGTTGCTCGAAAAAAATATCTCATGCCTAATAGAACATCTGGAGAAACTCGATTAGTCGATCAGGTAGAAGGCCTTCAGCATCACCATTAAATGAAAGTTCTCAAATGTAGCGATCAAATACAAAATCTCAAGAAACCGATCAAGTGAAGGATCTTTATTTATTTATTTATTTATTTATTTATTTACGTCAAAAACAGTTAAAAACTGCGTATGACGAGCTATGGGGAGAAGTGAATTTTGTGCACGTTTTCATAATTCTGTGGTCTCTATCCTAAACCATATTCTAGTCGAATTTTGAATACAGAAAAGAGAGTTTTTTTCGAGTTTTGTTGACAAAATATTCGCTCCTATATAATAAAATATATTTTCAAAGGTAAATTAGCTATAAATTTCTGCCCTGAACCCTCATGTTCTTCATGAAAGAATAATACTTTTTGCCGCGATAATATGAAAAACGATAATTTGAATAACTATATTTCCCACTGAAATTCAGAAGACGTGCACAAATAATGAAGTTACATTTATGTCCAGAAGCAAAACAAGGGACCATCTCAGCATTTGCTCAAGGATCAGGGAAACTGGACGAAAAACCTGATCGAGATGGGGCCATCAACCCAGAAACTGTGGTACAATCTTGTTACAGGTTCTTTAGAATTATACAGTCCAAATGATAAATATTACATTAACTATCATTGTTAAAATTAATTCTACTTTCCTTTTTGATGCTCGGTATAGTCCTCGAATTGTATAGAAACAGTTATGCAGCAGAAAAGATTTTACATTGGGACTTAAAACTTTTCTATTGAATTTAAGTCGTTTTAATGTCTTCTGGCAAAGTGTTGTAGAGTAATGTACATGAATTGTATGTGAATTTTTTTGTAGTGAGCTGTTGATACTAGGCCACCTGGTGAATATGATTACTAACGTCGTGTGTTATACTTATAGACATCGGCGTTTGCTGAAAATATATTCCCGTCCTTAAGTAAGTCATTTTTGACAAAAACTACTGATTCGTAATCAGGAGACAAGGTAATGGTAAAATTCCTAGATTAATAAAGAGTGACTTACAAGAATCAAGTGGGTTGGATTTGCTTATTATTCGTACAATTCTTTTTGTAATCTGAAAGTCTGTGAACTATAAGATGTGTGTTTCCCCAAAATATTATGCCATATCTCAGGCGGGAGTGAACATTGGCAAAATATACACAACGAGCTGTAATGAAAGGCTGACGGAATTTGAAAGAATTCTGAACGCGTAGCATAATGAGCTTAATTTTGTGTTCAATTCATTTAAGTGGACATTCCATTTGAGGTTTGAACTGAATTGATAGACCTAAAAATTTTGTTACATTAACATCAAGTCAATGGCACACCCGTTCATTTTCAATGGAGTACAGAATTTTTTATTGATATGGAAAACTGCATTGAAAACTGTTTTACTTCATTTACTTTTAGTTTGTTATTACGGAACCAATTTGAAACGTCTGATATTGTAACTATTTACGGTTTCTTTGTTGCAAAGAATATTTGTATCATCCGCAAAGAGAACTGTTCTTCCGTTTTCGAATCGCTAAGGGCATGTCATTTACGTATAAGAGGAAGAGAATAGGGCCTAAAATCGATCCTTGCGGACTCCACGTACAATTGGCAAAGAACCGGAAAGGTGTGTACATAAAGTTCCATCATTCCAGTAAGTATTTCTACTCTCTGAGATCGTTGTTTAAGGTACGAACATAGCCAATCTAGAGCAATACCACGGATTCCATACGAAGGTAATTTTGAAAGTAAAATGTTATGATCAATGACGTCAAAAAGCTTTTGAAAGATCTAAAAATATTCCAATAGTTGCTTCGTTTTGATCCAATGATGAGGCAACATCCTTAAGAAAAGAAAAAAATGGCTGTTTCCGTAGATTTTGATTTCCGGAATCCATGTTGGCAATTTGAAAACGCGTCGTGTTTATTCAGAAAGGTTTCCATTCGCACATAAAAAAGTCTCTCTAATATTTTTGAAAAAACTGACAAAAGAGAAATTGGCCGATAATTTTGAACTTCATTTTTGTTGCCTTTTTGATCTCAAGCTGTACTCATAAAATTCACATTCATACGCAAAGTTTACGTATAAATCTGCAACGTTAATGTTTCCACTGTCGCCTTCATCAGGTTCCCGCTATTAACGTACACTTTCGGTTTCAGGAACTGTTTATTCATGCTCATTCAAAAGAAATGTACAAATCGGCAGGGATTCAATATGTGCTTATCTGCAGGGATTCAAAAATGTTTATTCCCATTGGAACCTGACAAATACTTGAAAGAAAAAAAAGAAAAAGTTGAAAGAAGAATCTAATATTCGCATGAACGTTTGATGCAATTACATATCAACTTCCTTTATCAATATAAACAGTCAATAGCATATTTTTATCTCCTACAAATATTTATAACACGATTGCCTAAGTGATTATTTTGTGACATTGTAAAAGTCGAAATAACGAAATAATTCAATTTTTTGCCAACAGAGTATTTCTGCAGAAATTTCAACATCCTCTACTCTCAGCGATGTCTCCGAATTCCACTAGCGCCTTCATCATCGAGTTTGCTCATTGTCATAATATTATTACCGCTGCTGGTACACAAGTATGTTAATGCTATTTTTTTTTAAATTTTATATTTGACATCAAGAAATCTTCAATGGCGTAAGAAGAATATTGTTTTGCAATAATCATATTATTAATTAATGTTTAAACTACCTACAATAAAGTGAATATTCTACCCCGTTTAATTTGTATTATTTTACATAGTCCATTTATTAAGTTTTTCGGATATAATATTTTTTCTTTTATTGAAAGGTACCTTGAATCAAGAAATAAATTAATATGGAACCATCTGCTTGTTCTGCACATACTTCACATTATCTATGCTTTTAAGACTGAAAATTAGTTATGAATATAAATTTAGTCACAACCATTTTCTTCAGTTTGTAATATCAACGGCAATCATTACTTATCAGTACTTTGCTATATCAGTTAGTTAATTTAATTGTTTTTGAAAATTAAGTATTTTGCTTTATTGCCAAGTTAATAAGGAATATTTCTTAATAAGGAAGTTAATATTTTGATTTCAGCTACTTTCTGCCTAAATGTTTGTGAGAACACATCCCTTATATTTCAAATCGCATGTTAAGCGTTTATTTTTTCTCTTGTACAATTTTCGTAAATGAACTGAGTTAACTTTTATATAAACAACTCGGTTAAGCTAGGTAGGGATATTTTTGATATTTTCCTCTTCAAACAAACGATTTGAAAAATCATTTCAAACTTTTGTAACGACTGGTTCTTCCAAAGATTGTCGTAGAATCTATTGAAGCATAACAGTTCCCTTTCACAGAGACATAGAGTACTTGCGGATTCTCCAGAATTCACAGGCGTAGACACCAAACGGGCGTCTTGTTCGTCACACTTTCTTCAACAGCAGCCAGCGCACCCAGCTCGAGCAAAGAAGCAGGCGGACCGGGCCGAGGCGTGAGGCATTCACGCCCATGCGTATATCAGCAAAGGCGCGTGTGGGCACGTGCCGGAGGGGGGCGGGGGGAGTGCGAGCGAGTGCGTATGCGGCCTGGGCAGCGTTTCTCCTGTGACCTTGACCTTCCCCGTAGAAAGCCTCTCGCCGCCCGCGGCTACGCCGGCGCGGACGCCCCCGCGCCCACCGCCGCCACCGCCGCCACCGCCGCCACCGCCGCCACCACCGCTACCAATGCCGCTGCCATCACCACCGCCGCCCTCGCCCTCACCCCCACCCCCACCCCCGCCGCTCCCGCAGCCACCATCGCCGCCACCGCCCTCGCCCCCACCGCCCCCACCGTCACCACCACCGCCGCCGCCGCCGCCGCCGCCACCGCCGTCTTCGCCAGCGGGTGGGCGCGACTACTGAAGCCTCATGGGGTCACGGATGGGGGCTCTGGCGAGAGACGATGGGTGGGGCACCCAGCTGGTGAACAGCGCGAGAGGAAAAGATACATAGCAGACAGTGCGGTGTTGGGCGCTTGTGGCGCGAACGTCCGTGATGGCTGAGTTTCCTACAATCGTGGGGTGCGGCGCCCCACCGGTAAATATTGCAAAGGGATGAAAGATCATGAGCCGCCCGTGTGAGGTTCCGGTCGTTTGCAGATAATGGTTCAAATGCCCGTGATGGCTGTTGCGTTTTCTGTAATGGTGAGGCAGAGCGGCCGGTCGGTGAATATTACAAGGAAATCAAGAGAGGTTCTGGTGGTGGCTTAACTTTGACTCAAACGACCTGGCTGGATGATAATGGCTGAGCGGGTAGTTCCTCCGACGAGTATTGCAAGGAGATAAAAGATCAAGAACAAGTCACGGAGTTTAGCTGAAATGGTTTTGGTGATTGGTTCAAATGACCCTTATGGCTCACTGACAAATTTCTTACATTCTCACATGGGCCAACTAGTCATGCAAACTTTCAGTTATTTTGTCAGACGCTTATCAACAACTTCCTAGCATTAAAAGTGGCCTTGATATTATCATACAATAAGAAAGATCTTACAATAAATAAATAACAGATACGAAAAAAAATAATTCAGTAACGTTGGTTTCGAGGTAACATTATGATAATACCAAAAGTACTGACACATATGTTCTTGCCTCATTACCTTTTCTTGTTTTCCCTTCGGGCGCTAAAAGTGAAATATTACAATCGGGCGTAATATTTGCAGAAAATACTAATCTGAAGCTTGTAATGAAGCCTTAACCTTTTCAAGTACGATTTTCACTAAATTAAGAAATGTCATGAAACTGACGTTTTGAGGCAAACAGACATGCATTTACAAGATGACATGCCCACTTCACTGCCCACTACGTGGATTTTTTTCTTTTTCTAAAGACAAATGTCAATATGATTTATTATTAGTTTATTGTTGACTCCAGAAATATATTTATTTATGGAGTTAAGTTATAATACGTTTCAACACTAACACATTCATACAATAAAACTATTTGAATTATGAGCATATAAGAGAACGCCTTTTGCGGAGTAAGTGGAATGCATTTTACATCAAGAAAAAGATAGGAAAAAACATACACTAAGAATAGCAATATGATTAAATGTACTTTAAATATGTGAATATTTCAGATTGACTTTGGATTTCAACACTTAAAGTGAATTTTTTTAAATTTTGAATATTTTTTAAAACGTCTAATTTTATGACTGTTCTTTCGAACGTTAAACATTATTCGGCGCATTACATTTTTAACTAAAACATAACATACATTACCAGTAGAGAAGGAAAGGCATATGACAAGCATTTAGTCTAGATGACTGGGACGAGAACCCGCTTCTATCACTGACGTCGACTCTCGTAGTTTGCTTAAAGGACGCGAAGGGAAAGCGAGGAAAGCCGAAAACAGTAAACGAAATAAACTTCAGTAGGCTATCTATCTCTTGGCTCACACGTGGCTGTCTACTTTTGTTTCTTTGAGCCGGGCCCGTGTTAACAACGCGATAATTCCCGTGTAGCGAGACGTCTCTGCCGGAGCACCAGCGCTGACTACTGATTGAAGTCGCGTTGCGTGAGAAGTCGTGCGTAAGGTGCTTCCGTTCGTGTCTCCTGCGAGTGACCTCTATGGCCGGCCACGCAGCCACTA
Organism: Acheta domesticus; assembly: GCA_031308135.1. Lineage (NCBI taxonomy): Eukaryota > Metazoa > Arthropoda > Insecta > Orthoptera > Gryllidae > Acheta > Acheta domesticus. The sequence goes on from JAHLJT010008756.1 coordinate 4,495,220, forward strand.
TAGCCTGGCAAGTTAATGAAGACACTGCGATTTTGCGTGTTGTGTTCTTGGTGGACTGTATGTTGCAATCTGCTTTGATCTTTCAACATTAATAAACATTTTTTAAAGGCGTCTTCATTTAAAAAACAGAAAATAATGAACTTATTATATATTGTTGATCTTAAATCTTGATTTCTTCCAGTAGCAGGAGTTTTGACACTAGTTAGGTCGTGTTCAGCCGCTGCACTGTCTGGAGGAAAATTCTAGCGACCGACTGCTCTGATTGGTAATTTTCCTTCCGATCAACACCAGGCGAATGTTGGAGCTGTACGCTAAATAACGGACCATGGACTGCGCGATCTTTCCTTCCTCCTATACTTACTTCCACTCATACACACTTCGACTTCCCACACTTATGCCTTATCACGCTTGCGGGGAGACCAGTCGAGAGTTGAAAGCTTGTCCCGGGTCGGGCAGTGCCCCGATGGTGGGAGATACCTGTCAAAGAATACAAAAAAAAACTTTAACAATTTCACAAAACTCTTGCAGTGTTGCGAAACACAAAATTAAAGGCACACACTGACCAAGCGATGCTACCTGACTAACACAGCAAGCAAAAACCAAATGAATGTAACATTGAAAGGTTACGAGGCACACATGGCTGGGTTGTCGAACCACACCACTGTCACAGCACCACCGCTCCTACAAATCACACCGCTGTCTAGTAGAGGGTCTCAAATGCAGAAAGCGTGAAAAATACTCTTCACCGCCGTGGATGCTTCATGCTCCCGGTCCACCATTGCTCCTTCCGCTTGGCCCACACTCCACCAGCTGTGTCGCCCGCTGTCCGCGCGTGTTCTGGCGCTGCCCCGGGTTCCGACCCCGGGCAGGGCGCAGAGGGGCGGGCAGCCGGCTAGCTGGCGGCGGGGGGCGGACGTAGGCGGGGGGAGAGATACGGGCGCGACGGCGCGATGGTGTTGGTGGCGGCGGTGACGGTGGTGATGTAGTGACGTCACCGGTGTCGGCGGCGAGGGTAGCTGATTGCAACCTGGCAGGGCGGCGGAAGAACTGTCACATGCATCAAGGCGCGGGGAAACAATGATTTAATTAATGTCTTCATTCCATTTCATTGATTGATGGATTGATGATCGATTTTTTTTATTTTTTTTATTTTAAGTGGGACGCGCGAATTTTGGAATTGGCGCCCCCATGACACCCTGGTCTAGCATGGAACTCCCATAATTTAGCGGGAAGTACCCCAAAGAGTGCCCAGGTGGGCGGAAGTCGCAGGAACTTGTCCGCGTCGACCAAAATGTGCTAACAATACCTGGATGGAGGAACCCCGTAAGCCGACGGGCAAGTCAGCGCCGGATCTCTCCATCCTGCGTGGGAAGATCACTGCCACATGTCACGATAAAACATGCACTACACTTACGGGTCTAATGATCTTAGGAGTTTACGCACCTGGAATCACTAATCAATGAATGAATAAAAACATTTTTATTGTTTTTACTTTTCAAATGTATCTGACTGAAGTGACTTTTGGGCAGAATCACATACGTGGCTACAATAAATTTTGTATCACATCGTGTCAGAGAAATAGTTACCGTTTACGCTATAGACGAAGCGGTATCTTCAAAACTTGCCAGACACACTACAAATATTTGACCCCGATGTTGGACACGTGTCATTCATAATGTATATCGCTATGAATAACGCAACACGCCCGTTGAAACTACGCGATCAGAAAGAGCTCTTTGAAATTCTTCGCGTTCCTGTGGAAGTGAAATGCTTCGTGCCATCGTCTTGCTGGGAGGATGCATGCGTTCCATACGCTCAGTACGTACGATTGTAAAAAGTAGGCTGGAGAAATTAGAATGAGAATTCCAGTGGAGAAATGCTAGGTATGCGTTGAAGTTTCAAAGTAATTTGGCTGCACTTTCTTGCTGATAGTCTTGGAAATATAGGTTCTTGTAAAATTAGCGATGCATCGTGTTGTTCTGGTTTAGTTGTGCTTACCTTACTAGAAACTTTGAAATAGGCACTGGGACTTTGATGATATGAAACAAGACGAAAAGAACTGTCACAGAATTTATGGGGGGTCATGATGTATTGTGACCTGGCGGTTTAGGTCATTGGTCAGCGTGCTCGCTTTCCATGACGCGACCACAGGATCGATTCCCGATCGGGCAAGATTATAGTGTGTGCTTTCCTTGCAATGTCCCAGTATATGTTGCTGTGAGAAAATTCACTTCTTAGGTTGAGAAGACCAGAATACGAATGCGTCTACATCAGTAGTTGCGCTGGTGCTCCGGCAGGGACGTCTCGCTACACGGGAATTATCGCGTTGTTAAGGTGGATCCAGCTCAAAGAAACAAAAGTAGACAGCCACGTGTGAAGCCAAGTATAACACGTATTGTAAGCTGTTGTCTCGCCACTCATTCTTACAGATGCAAGAATCATCTTCTAGAATATTTCAGTTGTTTCTGAAGAACGCTGTCTATATTTCTAAAAGCGGAAGAGGATATATTAATTGATTTGAAAATAGTTTGAAACTAACATAAGAAATTTACATTAAGAAATAAATATACTTTTGAAAACAAATTTTGAGGCATGGAGAAACAGTCATCATCATCGTCATCGTCGTCGTCGTAATTGGGCGTTTTCCGTCAACTTAACCTTTCGGTTACCAGCTGACGCTTCCGGCCTTCAGTTAATTCCCTTGCCTTTTTACACCCTAAAGTCCCTTGACTCTAGCCTCCACTCCCTAACTCCCCAGTGACTCGTAAGCTGATTGCGGCCGGGTGATGTAGGTATAGTGTCAATCATACACAGCGGACAATCGGCAGACATTTTGCTGTTATCCAAAATTTGTCATCAACGACACATTAAACGTGGATTGTGACTGAAAAACGTTTTAGATAAAATAATTGCGTGTAGGATCAAGAATTATCGTCTTTCGGTATCAAGATCCACAAAACAAGTATTGATGTAAAAATAATCGTAGTTTTTTGGCACAGCGTTACATACTTCGTATCACGTAAATATATTTCGTCATCCGTTACACGCACATTTAACTTGCATGACCTCTGTGCAACCTGTTGCGGGGATCTTTAGAAGTGGAGCCATCTAGGAGCAACTTCTGGTAACGCGCAGTCTTGCAAGCGCCTGATGAGGCGGCGAGCGCTGTCATAAGGGAGGTGATGCGCAGTAAATTAGCAACGCTTGGGCTTTCTTTCCTCATTCCTCCGGCGCCGATCACCGCAAAGAAGCGAAATGACCCTTTTAGGACGCAGCAGCAGCTTCTACGTTGGCTGATGAGCTTTCTCTCTGCCTGTCTCTTCCTAGCCCGTGGATACGATTACATCCTTTCAGAGTTTATTTTTCATTATATTAATTAATTAATTTGTGCTTGTGGTTCCTTGTTATCTACGTAATGATTGAACATGGGTGATTTTACATAACAGACACAGTGTCATTATAATGCACTTCAAAGTTTGATGTCATTATAATATACTGTAGAAACTTGTATAACTTCGTTGTATATTATTTCGTTGTCTTTGATCAAAATGTCGCGACTGAATTCTGTTTAAGGAATATTCTGTATTTATAAAGTTGTTATATGCAGAAAACGATTGTTAGAATACAGGTAAATAATATCGTGAATTATAGAAGTCTGGCGTCTGTATGTAGAATTATAGAAGTCTGGCGTCTGTAGAATTATTTTCGTATCGTCGTATCATTGATTATATAGCGGTTATGGAAACAACTGAAGAAAAATTTTAGAAATTCTTTATAATTCAAAACTATTTTTTCGTTAACCTGGTAATTTATTGTTACTGTTGTGTCAAATTACTACTTATTACATTACTATATCACATTTGTTTTTTAAACAGCGTATTTAGCGTATTATTTTGAAATATTTATTAATTAAAATAGTTATGTATTTATTTATATGTTGAAATTTTACTTATTTATTCATTGGCTATTCGGAGGCTCTTTAACTACTTAGGTCATTGAGTTCCATTAATGATTATCTAACGGGTAGAAGTAGCGACTGTGATGAGAATGATGAAGAAACGGTTCAATGAGAGACAGAGGAAACGGGAGTATTGCGATACAATCGATCAAGAGTTGCCATTAGTCACCACAAATTTCAATGTATTGCTCAGGGACCTAACAAGGGCCCTAACGGTAGAAGAAGCACTGGAGATCTTAAAAACGTGGACATTAACAATATTAATCCCTCTCCTCCAATTACATCATTGTTATTGTTATTATTGAAAGAATAATTATTGAATGTCGTATAAATGATCATTAAAGTTCATCAAATTAAAATTAATGAAAATCTGATAACCACCACTTGTCTGAATATCTCAGTCTGGAAATACAATCCCATCCCATTAACCTTCTGAACTGAGTCAGTTGGAAGTGCAGTTATCCGAATGAAAAATGAAACACGAGAAATCACAGAAGATAAATGCTCTACAAACCTGGCGTAATTTCATGAACATAGCCTGTCCTTGAAAAGTTTAAAGGTGAGAGTTTAACCTTGCGTATAGTTTGGAAGAGTAGGTGGGCTAGTTATTTCTGACGTGTGCTACATTGCGGGATGTGTTCGTTTTATCCACCTTCCTCGTACATCATCAAGGAGAGATACCATACCTGATTCCCAGTTCTGAAAAGATAACTGTCCTTAGAAGAAGAAATATATTAGTAATTTCTCACTTTTATGACGAAGTATAGCTGATGTATCGTTCGACCTTTAACATTTTATTTCCAATGGAGGTCAATTTCTTGGAGCCTTCTTCTTTCTGGCATCATTATTTATAACGTGATTTCCGGGTTCTTGATTGTATTTTGACGAATGACACCTCTCCGATAACACAATTAAATGAGGTAACTTTCTATTTAACAGTAATACGGGTTTTGTGAAGTGCTCTGCTTGTAGGAGAACTAAAACATCTCTTAGCATTTAATACAATGCCATCTAAGTTACAAAATTGACGCATTCGGAAATAAATTTGTTAAAGAAATATTTATTAATGGTTCTATGACCTATTTCTCAGTACCAGTAATTCCTATTTATTAGTGGTTCGCATTGATGTAAGAATGGTAGTTGATATACTTTATAGTCTAGACTTCTCTGTAAGATTTCACTTCCTAACATTTTTAAATTTAACCAAACTTAATCTCACTTCTGCCATCGCACTGCTTTTCATTTCATTCTTACCTATATTCCGAAAGTTAAAAGACATTTTCTAACGGTTATCAAAAAATATTGCATTATCCAAGTGAGCTGTGATTAGCAGTCCAAAGGCAGGGTAAGTGGCATGTTTGTGATGGAAGAAATACATTCATACCTACCTATTTAATCACGAGTTTTATGCTCCTATTGACACACAAACACCTGTTTCTATGCGTCTGTTTGCAAGACACTATCGGGTATCGTTGACACAAATTTAAGTTGAAAATGTCTCGAGTTCTTACAATATACTTCCATTCTCATCATTAGTCATTAGAAGAGAATAATACCCACTTAAATATTTACATATAAAAACCGTTTTCAAATTATTTGAATTAAACGAATTTCTCTGTTACCATTATCTTTAGCGGATTCGATGGTGTGAGCGGATTCGATGGTGTGACGGTTAGCGTGCCGGACTGTCATACCCAAGATTCAAACCCGATCGAAGCCGTGGATTTTTAAAGGGCGAAAAAATCCTTCGTACGCCTTCCGCGGAGGGGAAGTAAAGCCGGCTGGCCCATGTTAGTAAATTTACTTGCATGTAAAAGATCCTCAAGCCTAAATGACGCCTCTGAGCTAAATTCAAATCGCCTGTTTCGTCGCCCGAGATAATACCTTCTTTCTCCGCTAGGTGAAAGGAGCGTAGTAGAAATTTGCGTGGTCAGACAGAAGAGCGGGCCTGATGGCCCGAGTCTCGCCACGTAATGAGGCATTAACTATAACTATAACTAACTATTATCTAGTTATTTTGTGAGCAACTGTGTGTGTAAATAAAATATGTTCATTCACGATGCAAATAATTTATGCCACGAGAATGAATTTAATGGTTTTCAAATAATGCAAAGACTCTGGGTTCTATCTGTAATGGAAGAAACAAGGAATATTTGCCAAGTTAAACATTCCTCATTGCTTCAAAATGTTTCATGATAATTATAAAACGTCAAAATTTTACTATATTATTCTTAAAATATACAAAATTGCACTATTTAATGTTTAAAATATCCCAACTTTCATTACGTATTGTTCCAAATATCCAAATTTCCATTATATAGTGTTCAAAATATCCAATCTTTCACTTAGTAATGTTCGGTAGTACGGTTATACAGCATGAACATTTTACAACGTAATGTTCAAATCATCATCAATGAAAAATAGCAATAAAATTCGATAGGAATAGGTATAAAAACAATTGCGTTTTGTGTTTTCTTCGGCCATTCTGGAAGAGATTGGGAAGTAGACGTCGTTAGATGACTCGACAGCTCCAGCGATCAGCGGTAACCGACATTGAAGAAATCAACGCATATACTTATATTTAAACATAGCTGCACTTAAAGGTCACGATCTGTAAGGAGAGGGGAACACTATCATCCACAAGGTAGCTTCGTTTGGACTTAAATTTTTTGGTATTGGAGCTCCCGATTAGATAAAAACATCCCCCTCTGTTTCCAGACCTTGAATTGCTGCTTTTAATCGGAGTATATTTGTAGGTTTACATTATAGAATAGTACAAGTGGAAACTTATAACGGTTGACATTTTTCTGCAAAGAAATCCTGCAGGAAGAAAACATATTTTGTTCTGAATGTAGCGCAACCGCAACACAGCCGCAGCAAATACGTCTAGGTGTGACGCCGAGTACTTCAAATGTGCCCTTCGAAGCAGGAAAGAAGTCTCGTTTTCTTGAAATCAAAGATTTTTGACGGGAAACCGATTGCACTAAACTTATTGAAATAACAGTGAGAATATGCATGCTGTTTTGTCGCTGTAAAAGTATTCGAGAATGTAAAAACAACAACAAAATATCAACTTTCTGATATTGTTTGAAGAAAAAGAATTTATAATTATCGAATCTGTGAAACAACTAATAATAAATTTAATTCTATTCTAGTATTTGTGGAACACGTTTTTGTTAAATCTGTTACTGTAAATACTCGGTTCATTCTAATAACATGTTCTATTTAAATCGTAATTTCCAAATTTATAATGAAAATGAAAATAAGATATTAATTTATTTTTCTCTTTGCTACGGCCCTCTGTTTTGTTTACTTTCCAGTGGGAAACAGATTGTACCGAGCTCAATCAAGTTTAGTTTTACTTTAATGTTATTTATTTCGTTACTGCCCTCACCTCTTAGTTATCTTACCTCTCCTGGTGTGATCTTATCGGCCGCAATGGCAGATGCTTTCGCCCTGGCGACCCCAATGTCTCCTGCCTTCTTAAAGCAGCTTCTTGTAAAAGGCGTCCTCGGTGAAGGCCCCATCAGCGGTCGCAAGAGCTCTGCTCACCTTTGCCGACCGCAATATTTGCTTTGACGGATCTCGACCAGTTCCACACGTTCACGAACTGCTTGACTGACGTAGCACATTATGAATAACAACACTGTTTTTTGCACTTACGAGTACTATCTTTACACGTACTAGGGTTATTTTTATCTCGCCATGTCGGGTGCAGTTCATAAGTTAGTCACGCATAAATTACTGCACCTCGCACGTGGATCTCTCCTATAAAATTTACAGTTATTATTTTCTTTTTTTTTATTTGTTGCACTAATTAGAGTTCCGGTGATATTCCAGTAAAGGTTGAGTTCTGGTGGCGCGCTGTACCTAGTTTCCAGAACGGGGTACTAAAGGCAAATCAAACTGCTCCCGAGTTATTTGCCTGTTGGGAGGCCTGGCGCTTGTGCGAGCACGGGCAACTTCCCCTGAGTCGGCTCTCATTTCCCCTCCTTAGCCAGGAAGGTGCGCACGTTTTGTTGAGCACTCCTTTTGCTTGTAGTTCATTTACAGTTAAAAATTGATTTTCTATAACTCGGGAACAAACATTTTTCAAATATCTTTATTTTCTAAATTCATTTTTGCTTTTTTTTTTTTTTTTTTTGTTATTCTGGCCCTCAAGAAAATGTGCGCAGATAAATTTCTTTCCCACACGTCATATACAGTTTTTACTGTTTTTTTGACAAATAAATAAATAAATAAATAAATACAAGCGCAACCTGTATCGGGGAAGTGAATCACAAAACACCTTCAAAGTATCATTCGTGATATAGTGGCTTCAAATATGTTTGCCAGACGTTTTCTAGCAACCGCAATTTTTGTCTTGTTTATATTCTTTACTACTTATTAGTTTACTTCGTATTTATTTCTTTTTAAATTCTGCCTTGTATAGAGGCGGATTTGCGCACAGGCACGGGAGATACGCGACTACGTTGGCAACATTTTAGAGGCGTCAAATATTAAATTAAAAAAAATTAAAATTGTGCTTAAGGTGTATCTTCTTCCCGTCACGTGTAATTTTCCTTTTTTTTACAATTTTTATTCTATGAAATTTGAAAAAAAATGTTAAGTACTAGCAAATGCATTTATTAACAGGTTGATAATACATAATACAGGTTGATACACGACTTGTGATAAGTCAAAATGAGCTATGCTTACATTTTCACAAGTCATACAGTAATGCGAATAAATTATTCATATCATACATTTTAGAAATTATACGTATTTAATTACATGTAATTATGACAATCTATTTGAATATTCCATTTATATTTTATAGTGTTAAACGGAAACATCTACTTATTATTTGCAGTTAAAGGTAGGGCAACGGTCTTCTTTTCTCTTACTGCCATACACTTATTAATGTATAGCTAGCCTCCAGATGCTCCCTAGCGCCTTTTTGTTGGTGATTCTGGGTGCTTTAACTGCCTGGGTCAATAGTCCCGTAAGTGCAAGTTTTTTGTTTGAGAGGTGGTGTTCCCCCACTAGATGGCGAGATCCGGTGGGGACCTACCGTCGGCTAGCAGGATTTTCCCATCAACCAGGTATCTCCCCACCAGCGGGGCATCGCCCCAACCGCGACAAGCTCTAAGTTCCCGATCGGTCTTCCGGCATGTGTGGGAGTGTAGAGCATGTTAGTGTAAATGTGGAGGATAGAACA
>JAHLJT010008756.1:4504477-4590004 GCA_031308135.1 Acheta domesticus
CTCAATATCACAATTTAATATTCATTCGAGACACCTCCTGTGGATATTCGTGTTCATTCGTGAACAAATAAAACATCTAGCATGGGTAATATAAATAGAATGAAATAATTCTAGCATTATTCGAAACATGAATCTAAGAGCAAAATATAATAGAGAGATTATTTTTTAGTGGGCTATAAATTCGGACCACTTGATCAGTTTATTCAGAAAGAACTATAAATTCGAACAAACAAACCAAAACCCAGCATGGTCTTTTCACTCAGTCGTTCAGGATTTCAAGTTTCAAACATAAATCCGAAGAATGAAAAGGCGACAGCAGTTTGCTAGTGGAGCTCTAAAACCAACACCGTCACAAACTTCATATTGTGTACACGCTCTCTAATCCCAAGAAGGAGCTTGCGCAATTCGGCAAGGTCTTAGGGCAATAAAGTACTACAACTGTCCTCAGCAAACGCGGCTTCCTGGCAGCCGGAGATCGAACCGCGGTCTCCTCCACCCGAAGCGGAGAGTTACAGTTCTCGGAAACTCGGTCGATGGGGCCAGAGAGAGAACAGGGGGGAGGGGACGGTCCGCTCCCCAAACCCTCGTAGTGCAGCTAACCGCCGCAGATGTTCGAAGTTCTCAATACTGCTATCCGACCGACTACGTCCTGGACTGCAGCAAGGCATGCGCGGTTCCGCAAGGGCCATCTCGGTTGGATTCCTTTGCAGAGGTCGCGTTTCGATGAACACAACAGTCCAGAAACTTCTTCCTTAAATTGTTGCGATTGTTTGTTGTATCGTTTTAATTGATTTTTCTCCTTTGAAGATCCTAAGGTTCTTGTGAGATGTTGATCCAATCAGAAAATTTTCTCCAAGGAATTAGATTACTGACGCAGAAGAAGATAGCTTTATATTGTTGGTTAAAATAATATTTCATTAATTAAAAATTTCCCTACTCTCAAAATTATTTTCTATACCTAGTTAGATTGTATGGAAACGCACGAGTTTCAATACAATATTTGTAGTGTTTTTTCACAGTTTTCTCAAGAAATGTTATTTTGATAATGGTGTTCCATAATTTGTGTCTATTCACAAAGTTCAGTTTTTCGTCAAGGTCTTCAGATTTAGCGAATAGGTTCCTGAAATTATTTATTAATTACAAATATGCTCTAATTGGGAGCGTCTAGCAATTTTTTCTGTTCTAGCTGTTTTACTTTAATGTTTGTTAAAATTAAAAATAAAAAGAGTTACAGTAGTTGAATGTGTGAAAGTATCCTGCACTTTTTCTATAGTTGTTTTGAGAGATAAAATATATGTATACTTAAATTCAATATCGAACATTTCTCACGACCCATTTTATGAAATAGAGATGCTCTCCAAAATTATGATAAATCTTACAAAAACCACTCATTTTCTAGATTACACTATAAGAATTTGCAAGAGAATTTTCTAGATTACACCACAAGAATCGATCCCATAAGAAAACCAGATGTTAAGGCCTTGGAGGCATGGTTTTCGAGTTACGCTACTAGACATGAAATGTGAGATAAAAAATATGTTATAGAAATAGTATAGAGACAAATCATTCCTTGGACAAAACGTTGGAAAGACACAAATCAAGAAAGACCAATCAGTTGTGAACTTTATAGGGGTAGAATGGAGCCTAATTCCCAAGCCGTTTAATTCATGCCCGAAGTCGGGCCGCAAGAATACATTTTCATAGCGTAGATTTCAAAATTTCTCACAAACATAAATATTGTATTTGTCAGGAACATGTGGAAACAATTACATCGACTGAGATTGTCCAGTCAAGGAAACTTGGAGTTCATGAAAAGGCACTATGGGGTTTGTAATTACCTTTATTGGCAGTTACGTAACGCCTTCAAAATTCCAAAATGGTATGATCACTCACAGAACATTTAGACTATGTTCATACTGCATGCACAACAAATTCTTACTAATAGTACAATAGCAGTATTAGTCCAGTCAATAGGTATTTGATCCAGGAAAAAATCAGGATGTTTTTTCTCAACGGTTCAATATGTTTTTAAGGGTGCTGAATTTGAATGTGATGTTTGCTGTTTGATGTCTCAAAAAAGGACGGCTACACAGAGAAAAAGGCCAAAAAAATTATAATTTCGCCCTGTTTTTAGTTTTTTTGCTCATATCTTCAACATTATGATTTTCATCAAAACAATTGCTATTTAGAACGTGCTGAAAACTGCGACTTTTTGGGCATTTGGCCAACGCGGGAGAATAGCTCTTTTCAGCATTCTATCTCGCGGCGGCGCTCTAATTTCACTTTATCATGCCTGAAAACAACTATTGTGAACAAATAATTGGCAGTGCTGAATGATTAACACTCTGTCCTTTTCAATAAATTTAAAGGAAAGTAATGATAAGTACAAAGAAAACTGAGCAACGCGTTGGGCTGTAGTAAGTAATCAAGTTTACTGACGAAAGGCTGAAAGTTGGAGTTTAAAAAAATGATCTTGATCAGGCAATTAAAAATTACTGTACAAAATTATTTGTTACGTAATGACGGACTGCAAGTATATAGGTATAATAAATATGCAAATAAATTATGGGAATGATGATTTGAAATTCTGCGTCTAACCTCACAATTCTTTTCATTACCTTATGTGGTCCAGACAATATTCTTTAACCATTCTTGAACCAGTTATTATTCATTAATTCACACAAATGATTAGTAGGGTTACACGGGGAGTTATGGGAGGAGTAAGTGGAGATGCACATTACTAGAAGAGTAGATATTTCTTATATTTAAGTTAGAAGGTTGGCCGACGTAATATGCCAAAATAATTTCAAGTATTTAAGTTCTCTCTCACGGTTCAGGTTTTTCATACAAAACAATAAACTGAAATTATTTATCACGATAGTGATTATATCAACTACACGGATTATCATGATCTAAACACTGCTATAAATTCTATCATTAATCGGGGGTTTGGAAATGATCAGTGACAAATGTATGAGCAATATTCCCTTCTCTAATGAGCTCTAAAATGCTGGGTGAGCGGTGTAGATAATGCCATTTCACGAATACAAATGGATTGTACGTTTACCAGTAAGTAAACAAACAAATGATGTATCTCTAAACATGATTGCGCAGAATTGCACAGAATATCTCCGCTTATAGAGAATTTATCTAGCATGATATGGACGTTGAGAAAACCTTAGCAGATTTATCGACGATTATTCCTTTTGTCTTGTGAATAGCGTGAACGAAAATGTTAGTCCTGGTTGTAAAACTCGATGTTATATAATTAACATTTTCTATCTACTATTTATTTAAAAACTACGTGATGACAAATTGAAGTTACTCATCCAAGTAAATAAATAAATTGTTTTCTTCAAGGTAAATCAAGGTAAATAGGTATTTCGAATCTTACTTTTACACTTCTGTAGAGTAATTCAATTGGTTTAATATATGGTGAAAACACAAGATTGACTATCATGAAATATATTTGATCGCATATGTAAATACTATGATAAAAGTATGGTAAAAAGAAAACAAAATTTCCTGGCTATCTGATTCCACCTTGCGAAAGGTTAAAAAAATGTTTTGAGAGACGCGATCTGAAAATGTTCATTGTTTACATTTTTCAATGGTTCTTGTGTTTCCAAATAATGAAAATTGTTAATGAATATTCATTAAATGTTAATATGTTTATTTTGAGTCGTATCATACGCTTTAATAATACTTTCGGTCCTTCAGATATCTACATTAAGCTTTTCTTATAAATTTTCACGTAACTAGTTGAAAAATAGAAGTTGAGTTTATCAATTCAGAAAAATCCATAGATACATTTTTTTAAAATTTATTTTATTTTATGTCGCATCAACTAATGAGGTATACATGGATACATTGTATCTAAAAAGTATTCTTTCTAATATCTCTAACACGAATGTCTTAAGATTGTTTGAGAATTCTTGGTACTACAAGACCATGAATCAATACATGATGCGTTTGAGTAGGACGTCATACACTTCTAAGTATTTATTTATGTAGTATAGTATACTACCACAGATCAGTCATTAAACTCCAATATTGTAAAGTTGCTGGAACATGTGACTCGTGATACAAAAATGTATATTTCTTTAGCTTCGAATTACAAATTTCTTCTAATACTTAATTTAGTTAAAATGAATATTCATAGTAATTTTCTCATAAAGCAGAAGAGAGCGAAGAAGGTGTTGAATATTTTCTTTGATCTCTGGGAGCAAATTTGCGAATTTACTTAATGAACTTACTTTTCAATGGCATTTTCTTTCAAGGTAAAAAAACTCTTAATTGAAAAATTTGAAATGTAAGTGCCGGGATCGGCAAAGTGAAAAGAAGAGCAAATTATAAAAAGTTAAAGTGATAACATAAAAATGTACGCAAGAATCTCAGCGAGAATAAAGATCATAACGTCGAATGAACATCACAAAAGTGATGAAAGTGATTCAAGAAGTACGAATAAGGGGAAAAATCTTCATTTATCCATCTTAGATAGCTAAGGGCACTGCAGTGTCTCTGAACGGAAGGTCATGGGGTTGCAGTTCGATAGTGGCAGAGTTTTGACACTAGCTAGATAGCCAATTCGAATTATAGCGGCCGGCTGCTCTGATCGGTAGTTCTCCGTGGTTTCTCCGACCAATACCAGGAAAACGTCCGAGAGTACCCTAGCAAACGTGCCACGGAACGCGTGATCTTTCCTTCCTCTTCCTATTATATCCTTGCCTCCTACCTATTCACACTTACACTTACATGCACTTCACTACCACACATGCCGGGGTACCAGTCGAGAGATTAGAGCTTGCTCCGGCTGGTAGGACGGTTCTCGGTTGGTGGGCGATTACGTGGCTGGGGAAAACTCATGTAATCGTGTCGTGGTTGGTTGTCACCAGATTTTGCTACCACCACCTCTCGGCGATCATGAACATGCACTACACTTACGAGACTGATATACGTTGTCGGGATTGGAAAGAATAATCACTCTTTCAATCAATTTTAATTTGAATACGTAAAAGTGGATGTGTGTTTGCCTAGTAGGCATACGCTCCAGCTTAAGTGGCTTTGTAACACGTAGAAAAAATTGAAATTATTTGAAGCAATTTTGCGTCAATACTTCTAAACGGTCGGAGAAAATGCAATGGAGGGTTCCAGATTTCAAACGTTAGCACACAATTAGTTTTATTTCAAAATATTGCTATCCGCATTGCGTCTAGACATAACGGGAGAATGGTTCGGAGTTGTGAATGGTACTGCGAGTCGGAAGGAGATAGCGGGCGAGGCGGTGCAGCGCACGAAGGTCAGCGGGTAACGCGAACCGATAGGGTGAATCGGAATGTATCGGGGTTGAACCGGGTTGAATCGTGGCGGATCGGGACGAATCGGAGCGCATCGGGACGGATCAGGGTGTATCGGGGCGGATCGGGGAGCACCGGGATGGATCGGGGAGAATGGAGTGGAACGGGGTCGGGCGGAGCGGAGCAGGTTGAAGCAGAGCGGGGCAGAGAGGAGTGGAAGAGAGCAAAAAGGTGAATATCGATGCGGAATGGTGTGGGGTGTAGCGGAGTTGGCGAAGAGGTAAACAATTGTTTATTATTTCCTTTTACAGTACAGATGAAATTATTTACCTTTTATTTCCAATACCATTGTGATAAATTAATTACCAGCCAACATCCAATTACTTTAAGTGGTATTTTAAAGATTATACGTGCTACAATACGGATACAATTACACGTTATTACGTTTATACGTGAACAAACTGCGTATGAGGAGTTAATGTTGAAAATCTAAATTAAATCAGCGTTTCCGTGTTTCGGTCACTGCTCTGCCCTCCATCACTGTGCTTGCTGGAGCGTGCTAATTTGAAACACGATCAAAGGGGAAGAAGGCGGGCTAGTTCTTTTTGCGCTGTTTCATGCATGCAGATACGTGAGGGAATGGCAGATGCAGAGGAGAACAGACAAAAGACTTCAGGCGATGACGCACTTGTTGGGCAATGTGGAACAGCATCGGGCAAACGCATTTCCAGGAGGTGGTATCGAAACAACCTCGTTTCTCTCTCGGTATTTCCAGAAGTCCAACAATTATTCAGTCATTTGTCAGTGAATTTTTGAGAAGAGCAATGTGAGATCTATATCAATTGTGAATTATGTAGTTCTAATCGGTCCATTGACAGCTTTAGAACTATTAATCTTTGTAAAAAAATAAAATCTATTTTAACTTTTGTCAATATTCCTTGTTAATAAGTTCTAATAACCTTTCAGACAAGAAACCATGTAACACTTAAAAGAAATTTAATTTGGTTTCATTTTTCAAAAATATTAAACTTGCAGTCCTTTAAAGTTATGTACGTAACATTAGTTCAATGATAAGATTTTAACATACACTGAGACTACGTCTCATCTTATATGTCTGAAAAAAGAATTTGAATCTATGAAATAATGCTTCTTGAGAAGATCTTTTGGTTCAACAGACCATTCGTTAAGGATACAAAAGAATGGTACATTACCAACATCTGTCTTTTATTTTGAAATTATAAGACAAAAAAATCAATTAATTTCAAATTATTAAAAGACTTGCAATCAGATAGTCCTTCACATTTTGGCAAATATTGAAATAATAGTCTTCCTTTGTGTCTCTGTAAGTAGAATATCAGTACTGTAATAGAAAATAACAGTAATACAATCAAGTTATAGATTTCTTATAGTCATAAGTAGTTATAATTACGCTACTTCGCTTTTATATTTTACATAGCTTTTTAATACCTTCCATAGCTTTTTAAAACTGCTATAACAGTCACTTTAAAGTGAAATTCCATCCAAAAAATTAGAAAAATATTTCGTTTTGGTTATCTTAAAATAATTTCTAGACTTTTCTGAACATTTTGATATATTATTTCTTAAAAAATTAAATTGTTTTTTTTATTGCGATTTGAATCAGCGCAGACAGACTGACATTTTAGAAGTTCCATGGTTCCATATAAACGGAAACAGTTCTGAAACTATTGGCTCGGGAAGGCTGCGGTTTTTCGCGGTTTCATATTCGGTTATCTTCATCTGTGCTATTTGGAGGGCGTTTTATTCTTCTGTTTTTAAAATCAAGTATTATTTTCCTCTCTCTCAGAGTAAGCGGTGGAATATCCTGGTGTGTAAAATCAACTAGTTCGACTCAAACCACAAAGCCGAAAGGTGTTTTTAAAAAGCTTGTGAAGAAAGTAAATAATTAAATATATTCAATCGTAAGGACTCCTTAGGTTAACAATTTGTGTAATGCGTAAAGTAGTTTAGAAATGAAAATGTTAACTCCAGCATTAATTCAGTCAAGCCCTCTTCCCCCAAGGGAGATATCTCAGCAAAGAAAATGTCCAAAAAAAGCCAGAAAGAGTAAGAGAAAAAAACAGCTTCTATTGATCAACAATAAAGAGCAGGTTGTTTTTAAGAAATATAATGCAACAAATATAATGGGTAATTCCTAGTAAAATTTTCGGAGCATTTTTATCAAAACCGTTTTTCGTTTTAAGTGCCCGTTTTCTCATAAACTATTAAACCCATTTATTGATTACTTTATTGATTACTCAAACAACGTATAGCTGTGGATCTACATTTGCGAAATTAGATTATTTGTTTCAATTTTATAAATAAATTTGTCATTAAAGTTTTGAAAAAAGGAAGTTGAGGAAAAAATTATATTTCAGTTTTCTGCCAAACATTATTTATTCTTGCTCGGCATACGTCTTTCAAGGACGTATACAATTACATTATTTTAACAATTAAGTAAACTAGAACGAACATTGAATTATATTCGTAAGGTTACCCGGGAAAGATCTTACATAATAACTGATTTGCAATAGTTTCAGAGAGGTCGTCAATATTAAGAAATTTAACACAGGAAACATAGGAGGGGGAATCTCACCTTAATACATTGTTTTCAGTGACGTTTGTGGTTAGAAAAAAAACTATTAATTTGCTATGATTTTTACAAATGCTGTATAACGTAAACTTTCATTTTCAAGCCTAAAAAAAAAACTTCACGCAGAATTATTTACAGATCTGCCAAGATAATTTTAAAACTGAGCTAGTTTGGATTCCAACCCATATAGAGATAAATTCCAATGAAAAAAGTGAACAGGGAGGTAAGAAAAGCAATCACAGAATTTTCGACATCAGCGGTACTTTCAATAAAAGAAAATTAAAATCATACCAAAATTGAAATTCTAAAAAATTGGAACAATTCTTGGAAAAACACCATGACAAAACTGCACGAGGTTCGAACTTGAATATTGCAGAAAAAAATTACTGTTTTAGAATTCCGAAGAGAAAAAGTAAATAAACAAGACTGACAATAGGTTACGCCAACGTAATTCACGCCTATCTACTTGACAGAACATCAAAACAAACGTGTGAAATCTATAATATAGAAATTAGTGTAAAACGTATTATTATTTTTTTTTTTAAATTTATTTATTTTAGGTCGCTTTTAAACTGCTCGGGTCATAAGCGACCACAGTAATACACAAGTACACTAGTCAGATATTTAGATACATAAATTACATAGAAGCAATACATGGAATACATTACAAACTTGACACAATAATGCAACCTCATATGAACCAGTTGTTAACTGTTTGAATCAATGTAAAGATCCTTTGTATCCCTAGGAAATTAATACTCAATTTCAGAATCCATATTAGCTTATTAATTCAGTTTATGTTACTGGAAAGTACAATAAAATTTAAAGGAAAAATTTAAATTTAGATTACATAACTTTCATGTTTTTAAATAGATCCCTAAGTTACTATTAATTCCCAGTACAATGCTCTAATTTGTACTTCTGTGGGTTTAAGTGGTCATTTCATCTATCAATTTGCCCGTTGGACAGAATTATACATAGAGGTATTTAAATTCAGTACACAGAATAGCAAATGTTATTTACAATATGTCCAAGTACATATACATAGACTTACATATACATATATACAGATACATACATATAATAAACATATACATACATATACATTCACATTCAACACATACACATATATATATATATATATATATATATATATATATATATATATTGTGACCGTACTTACCTTTGCTGGCTCACGGTTACACATATCATAAAATTTTTTTATGTGTGGGTACAGGAGTTCTTTAAGGGGGTTACTTTAATCTACAGTATCTGGATTCAAAGGCCTACTATCATATAAACAGAATTTATTAGAACAAAAGAACAATAAGACATCATTACATTACCAACATAGCTTGCATCATTGCTTTGATCATAATTCTATGGTTCATTCTGTACATCTCTAACCTTCCCACCATTACATTATCATTCCCGCTTATTGCAACTTCCAACCCTTTGGAAAAACTACGTGCCATTCATATGCTACTACGCACCTCATTACTTTCAACGCTACACAGTGAGCATCCTGAACTGGCGTTTCATTTAATTTTCCTTCTATTTGTTCACAATTAGAATTACTTATCTGATCGTTACGATCGTCGATTTCTACGTGACGCGTTGCTGCCCGTTCCGCCTGAGGCCGGGAGGTAACCTTGATGCCCGCGATGCTCCGTCTGCCCACGTGTCACCGCAGCCCGTTTCCAATCCACCGGCGTCGCCTTCCCACGGTTTCTTTCTTCACACGATGACTTAATCGTATCAGCTCAGCAGCTCCACCGCATAATCACACATCAGCACAGCCGCACCAACTATCATTAACCCGCATCGCCCACGTGTCCGTGCACTGCTCCCCTTTTTTATTAAATTTCGTACTTATTCTCTCTTAAATAAGTTCACCACAATCCTTACACTCGCTTATTGCACAGTTCATCACAATTTTTCTTTCTTAAATACCTGTTGTCCCGATTACACTGGATTTCTTGTACATCAAAGCATCGCTCTCTAACCACCATTGCATACCGTCCTCACGCCATGCTGCTCAACCGCCAACTGTCGCTTTTGCGCGGTCAGACCGATCAGTTCCCACTACCCCGTGCGCTCGTTCACGACTCTGTCGATCCGTTCCGCCGCGGTTCCTCACTCTGCGCGCTACTTTTGAATGTGGTGGAGCGCCTATTCTTTGTGTTTTGACCAATACGGTCAAAATATATATATATTCATATCCACAATTTAGTAAATAAGCCCCTTACTTGGTATCCCATTCATTTCACTATGCGGTTCTATATTAGTTTGTCAAATTCCATTACTTTTAAATATTTGATAATTTGATCACACTTCTCTATGGTATTAAGAAGGTCTAATAAATTGCCATTGATTTTCATTGCTGCTCTTTGAGTGTTGGTTTCTGGGCATTCAAGTAGCAGATGTGGGGAAGAAATTCTAGCTCCACACTTAGGACATTGTTCTGGATCGGATTTTTTTATAAGATGTCCATGACTGGCTTTGAAATGACCTATTCTGAGTCTGGTGGATAGTAACCTGATTATTCCTGTTAACCAACTTATGTGGAAATGGAGATTCATTTATTGATTCTCCTAACGAGATGCAGTTTAGATGTTATGTTCTTCCATTGTGTGTCCCAGTATTTAACTATTTGAGATTTAAAAAGCTTTTTAATATCTTCATATGAACCATAAGCATTATTGTCAATATTTGGTAATTTTGTTGCTCTTTTTGCGTCTTCATCTGCTTTTTCATTACCTATAATGCCTTTGTGGGAAGGAATCCAGGTAAGAACTATTTGATTTCCTGCCTCATGGTGATCATACAGTAGTTTTTGTATTTTTTGTATATAGATATTCTTTGTATATCTATTATTTATGGCTCTCAATGAGGACAGGGAATCAGAGAAGATAAGTATGTTTGGATTTACTTTATTTGCAGAAATGGTTTCAATACTTTTTAGGATTGCCCAAGCTTCACAGGAATAAATTGAATAGAAATCAGGTAGTCGAAATATTTCTTCAGTACCCTCTGTGGTTGAAATTATAGCACAACCGCATTTACCATTACATTTTGACCCATCTGTGTAGATCTTTAAGTGATTATTGAATTTTGCTTCATATTCAGCAATAAATGGGAGAAGAAGGGTCTCAGATTGTGAGAAAGGGTGTGGAAGTTGATTAAACTCAAGATTTATGGTGGGATTGAATAAGTGCCATGGGGGGATGGGGTGATAGCTTCTTGGGAATATGAGGGGTTTATTTATATTTAGAGCGTTAAGGTATAAGGGAAGTCTTTCTCTCAGAGGCTTTGGAAAATTTGGATGTACATTATACATTTCTGTTTTAGGGGAGTTGAAGATATATGCGTTTGTTTGGTTTGGAGGTAGGCTGAATGTTGCATATGCATACTTTAAACATTGTAGCTTTCTTCGCAATTCCAGTGGCATGAGACCTGCCTCTGCTAGAAGGCTGGTACACGGGCTAGTTCTGAAGGCTCCTAAGCTTATGCGACATGCACTGTGGATAATGGGATCCAAAGTGTTCAGTAGTGTTTTGGCTGCTGCGCTATACACCACTGACCCATAATCGAGTTTAGATTGTATTAGGGCTTTATAAATTTTTATTAGAGAATCAGACTGGGCTCCCCATTTTTTACATGCTAGCATTTTTATGATATTCAGTCTGTTTTTGCAATCGGTTTTTAGAGCTGCAACATGATGTTTCCATGTATGTTTGGCATCAAACACTAATCCAAGGATTTTGCAGGTATTTGATCTTCTTATTTATTTATTCCCAATTTCCAACGTAATTTTTGCATTCTGTTCATGGGATCTTCTGGTAAATACTATGAATTCAGATTTAGTTTTGGAAATAATAAATCCTGTAGAACTAGCCCAATTGTCAATTTTATTTAATATTTCTTGGATTATTTTAGCAGTTAACTGAATATTTTTTCCAGTGCACAGAAGGGTGATATCATCTGCAAATAAAAATATTTTAGTTGGGCCTTTTACTAATGTACTGACTTCGTTGACAGCTATGAGAAACAGGAGAACACTAAGTACTGACCCTTGCGGAAGTCCATTGATCATTTCTACAGCTTTCGATGTTTTTTTCTTGTAATCTTACTTTGAGATATCTGTGACTTAAGAAATTATTTATGAAAGCTAGTGTATTACCTTTTATTTCCATATCAGAAAGAATATTTAGGAGTCTTTTTTTATATACCATCTCGTATGCTTTTTCAATGTCTAAAGAGACTAAAATAGCATGTTGATTTGTAGCTAAGGCGTCACATATTTCTGTGTCTATACTGACTAAATGATCATTTGTTGACCGGAGTGATCTGAAGCCACTTTGATACTGTGATATCAGATTTTTCTCTTCCAGGGTCCATCTCAATCGATTGTTAACCATTTTTTCTAGTATCTTGCATATATTACAGGTTAACGAAATGGGACGAAAGTTCACTGGGTTTGAATGGTCTTTAAGAGGTTTAGGGAAAGGAATTACGATGGCTTCTCTCCATTGGTTAGGAAGGGTATGGGTTGTCCAAATACTATTGTATATTTGTAAAAGATATTTTAGTCCATTCTCTGGGAGATTCTTAAGAAAACTGTTTGGTATGTCGTCCGGCCCTGGTGCTGAATTTTTGCTCTTGTTTAGTACATAGCTAAGCTCATGCATGTGGAATGGTTGGTTATACTGATCCTCATTGTTTTCTAATAGTTCTTTGTTGAGTTCCAAGTAGGGGTAGAAGACGATGCAATTTGTGCTAAAAATGTTGGTTCGTAATTTGAGTTGCTAGAGTTTTTAGCAAAGGAATCAGCAGTAAGTTACTCATGGCTTCTGGACAGAATTGTTTTTCTCCATTCTTGTCAATTAGCATTCTAGGTAGGTGATATGTGTTTGATCCGCTAATTATCTTGACTTTGTGCCACACTTCAGAAATTGCTGTCTTATTCGTGATGGATGACGTAAATTGTTGCCATGATTGGACCATTGTGGTCTTAAGTGTTAAGCGGGCCTTAGCTCTTGCTTTCTTGTAGGAAATACAATTTTCTATTGTTTTGCTTTTTTTAAATTTCCTGAACGCTCTTTTCTTTTCTTTTATAGCGTTTGTACACTCTTCATTCCACCATGGTACTTGACGTTTCATTACTTTTCCTGTAGTTTGGGGATTGCCTGCTTGGCTGCTTCTGTAATCAAAGTGATAAACTCACCAACTATCTTCTTGATGTCTTCCGGGCTGATGGGCCGTGGTCCAATTGGCTTGGAACTGCCAAACGTTTCGCCCACAACTGCGGTGGGCATCTTCAGTGGCGAGGTCTCGGGCGAAGTGTCCGGGACAGCGGCTTACTGGCGACTGACGTCGTGCTGGTCTCGTCCGCGGTATTAATAGGCCGCGGGTGGTGGTAGCGGAGGGGGTGGTTTCGCGCGCTGGCTTCTGATTGGCTGTCGCTTCGCGGGCTGGCTTGCGATTGGGCATCGACTGAGATGGGAGTGGCGCTGGGAATTTTGTTACTGTAAGGTTTTGTCTTGGTGTTACGGAGTACGGGATGCCAAACGGAACTGATTTTGACTCCTTCTTCTTTCCTGTTGAAATTGTTCGGATGTTTGAAAATTTCTATGGCTTCCCGTTGTAAGCGGGCGTGGTAGTGGTTTGTTGTGGATAAAATCTCGGTGTTGTCGAATAAGATGTCATGTTCTTTTCCCGAAAGAGCATGTTCTGCGACCGCGGATCTTTCGGTGTAGCCGAAGCTATTTATGTTTATGTTCTGTAAGGCGAGTGTTGACGGAGCGTTGCGTTGTGCCTATGTAGACGGAACCACAGGAACAGGGAATTCTGTAAACACCTGCTGAACTTAATGGGTTTCTCCGGTCCTTTGCTGAACGAAACATGTTGCGGAGCTGTGTGGTAGGCGTGAACATTGTTTTGATTTTGTATTGCTTCAGGATCCTGCTGATGCGGTCAGTGACGTTTTTGAGATATGGCAGTGAAATGGTGTTGGTTTCCTCTTCTTCAGAACGGCTGCGTGCGCTCTTGTTAAG
This sequence comes from Acheta domesticus, assembly GCA_031308135.1. Lineage (NCBI taxonomy): Eukaryota > Metazoa > Arthropoda > Insecta > Orthoptera > Gryllidae > Acheta > Acheta domesticus. The sequence continues at coordinate 4,518,442 of JAHLJT010008756.1, forward strand.
GTGTAGTGCTCTCTTTACTTCTTGGGATGAGTAACCGTTGGCTCGAAGTACATTTTCCAGATGACCGAGTTCTTGGTGCACGTTGCTTTCTTCGCAAATGCGTGTGGCGCGGTGGACAAGTGTCTTCATCATTGCCCTCTTCTGGCTTGGGTGGTGGTTCGACATTTTATTCAGATATCGGTCCGTGTGGGTGGCCTTCCGGAAAACTTTATGGCCCAGGGATCCGTCTTCCCTCTTGTTGACAAGTACATCAAGAAAAGGTAGTTGTCCATTTTTCTCTCTTTCAACAGTAAATTGAATACGGGGGTGAATGCTATTCAGGTGTTGTTGAAGTTCCTCTAATGTTTCTTCCCCGTGACTCTAAATGATGAAGGTGTCATCTACGTAGCGCAACCAACACTTGGGTTTGCGCGGCGCGGTGTTTAGCGCAATAGCCTCGAAGTTTTCCATGTATAGGTTGGCCACAATCGGACTCAGCGGGTTTCCCATGGCTACTCCATCTTCCTGTTCGTAAAACTCCGCATTCCATACAAAATAGGTCGTAGTGAGCACATGGTGAAAAAGCCCCGTGATGTCATCTGGGAAAAGCTTTCGCAGCAACACTAATGTATCAGAGACCGGAACCATGGTGAAAAGCGATACCACATCGAAGCTAACGAGTAGATCGCCAGGTTGTGTTGTCAGAGTCTGCAGTTTTTCCACAAGATGCGCCGAATCTTTGATGAAGGTCTTGGTTTTGCCTATGTGCGGTCGAAGCAAAGAGCAAAGGTACTTTGATAATGCGTACGTAGGAGAGCCAATTGCGCTGACGATGGGCCGCAACGGAACTTCCTGTTTGTGAATTTTCGGTAACCCATAGAGCCTGGGCGCTATTGCTTCAGATTTCTTGATTATGCGTTGTTCTTCTTCCGGAATAGAAGACTCTTTGAGCAGCTGGTTGGTGCGGCGGAGTATGCGTGACGTGGGGTCACGTGGCAGCCGGCGATAGACGTTCGGGTCCAGGATGTCCTTCATTTTGTTTGTGTAGTCCGTTTTGTTCAAAACAACAGTTGCGTTCCCCTTATCGGCAGCAAGAATGACAATGTCGTCGTTCTTGTTGAGTTTTCGTAGTGCTGCTCTCTCCGCTTGGGAGAGGTTGTTCTTGGGGGATTTTGCTCTGTGAAGAATTCTAGATGACTCTCTTCGGATTACCTCTGCTTCGTCGGTGGGCAGCGTTCTTATTCCCGACTCGATCTTCGAAATAATATCTTCCACGGGCACTGTCGAAGGTGTAACCGCGTAGTTACCTCCCTTAGCCAGGAGAGATGTTTCTTCTGGAGAGAGCGGTTGATCTGATAGATTCACAACAGTGCGTTGTAGATCCAACGTAGGTGGGGCTGTACTGGTTTGTTTAAGCCGATTGTATTTATGTATGTTTCTCAGAAATCTGTTTCTTCTTTGATATCATTGTGTTGTAGGTAATGCGGTCAACATTGTCCCAATCGTCCATCCGCAGCGTGTTACTGATCTGTAGATGCAGTCCGTAGAGGTCCTTGTCCGTAGCAGCAATATCACGCCGGTTCTCATGTATCCGTTCCCGCAGGAGAGCCTTTTCCGTTCGGTCGTAGATGCGGTGCGACGCCCGCGTGGAAAAAACGCGTTTCTGGCGCAAGAAATTAGGAATGACATTGTTGTCCCGGCAACGTAGTAAAAACGTCAGGGAGCACAACATTTGAATTTTCTTCCTCCGTAGCCCCTCAAGCCGGCGGATAAGTTTATGTCTCCTCCCCGTAGAGGCGGTTTATAAAGCATTGAAGGCTTTCACGGCCGGAGTCAATATTCTTGATGTCTTCCGGGCTGATGGGCCGTGGTCCAATTGGCTTGGAACTGCCAAACGTTTCGCCCACAACTGCGGTGGGCATCTTCAGTGGCGAGGTCTCGGGCGAAGTGTCCGGGACAGCGGCTTACTGGCGACTGACGTCGTGCTGGTCTCGTCCGCGGTATTAATAGGCCGCGGGTGGTGGTAGCGGAGGGGGTGGTTTCGCGCGCTGGCTTCTGATTGGCTGTCGCTTCGCGGGCTGGCTTGCGATTGGGCATCGACTGAGATGGGAGTGGCGCTGGGAATTTTGTTACTGTAAGGTTTTGTCTTGGTGTTACGGAGTACGGGATGCCAAACGGAACTGATTTTGACTCCTTCTTCTTTCCTGTTGAAATTGTTCGGATGTTTGAAAATTTCTATGGCTTCCCGTTGTAAGCGGGCGTGGTAGTGGTTTGTTGTGGATAAAATCTCGGTGTTGTCGAATAAGATGTCATGTTCTTTTCCCGAAAGAGCATGTTCTGCGACCGCGGATCTTTCGGTGTAGCCGAAGCTATTTATGTTTATGTTCTGTAAGGCGAGTGTTGACGGAGCGTTGCGTTGTGCCTATGTAGACGGAACCACAGGAACAGGGAATTCTGTAAACACCTGCTGAACTTAATGGGTTTCTCCGGTCCTTTGCTGAACGAAACATGTTGCGGAGCTGTGTGGTAGGCGTGAACATTGTTTTGATTTTGTATTGCTTCAGGATCCTGCTGATGCGGTCAGTGACGTTTTTGAGATATGGCAGTGAAATGGTGTTGGTTTCCTCTTCTTCAGAACGGCTGCGTGCGCTCTTGTTAAGGTGTAGTGCTCTCTTTACTTCTTGGGATGAGTAACCGTTGGCTCGAAGTACATTTTCCAGATGACCGAGTTCTTGGTGCACGTTGCTTTCTTCGCAAATGCGTGTGGCGCGGTGGACAAGTGTCTTCATCATTGCCCTCTTCTGGCTTGGGTGGTGGTTCGACATTTTATTCAGATATCGGTCCGTGTGGGTGGCCTTCCGGAAAACTTTATGGCCCAGGGATCCGTCTTCCCTCTTGTTGACAAGTACATCAAGAAAAGGTAGTTGTCCATTTTTCTCTCTTTCAACAGTAAATTGAATACGGGGGTGAATGCTATTCAGGTGTTGTTGAAGTTCCTCTAATGTTTCTTCCCCGTGACTCTAAATGATGAAGGTGTCATCTACGTAGCGCAACCAACACTTGGGTTTGCGCGGCGCGGTGTTTAGCGCAATAGCCTCGAAGTTTTCCATGTATAGGTTGGCCACAATCGGACTCAGCGGGTTTCCCATGGCTACTCCATCTTCCTGTTCGTAAAACTCCGCATTCCATACAAAATAGGTCGTAGTGAGCACATGGTGAAAAAGCCCCGTGATGTCATCTGGGAAAAGCTTTCGCAGCAACACTAATGTATCAGAGACCGGAACCATGGTGAAAAGCGATACCACATCGAAGCTAACGAGTAGATCGCCAGGTTGTGTTGTCAGAGTCTGCAGTTTTTCCACAAGATGCGCCGAATCTTTGATGAAGGTCTTGGTTTTGCCTATGTGCGGTCGAAGCAAAGAGCAAAGGTACTTTGATAATGCGTACGTAGGAGAGCCAATTGCGCTGACGATGGCCGCAACGGAACTTCCTGTTTGTGAATTTTCGGTAACCCATAGAGCCTGGGCGCTATTGCTTCAGATTTCTTGATTATGCGTTGTTCTTCTTCCGGAATAGAAGACTCTTTGAGCAGCTGGTTGGTGCGGCGGAGTATGCGTGACGTGGGGTCACGTGGCAGCCGGCGATAGACGTTCGGGTCCAGGATGTCCTTCATTTTGTTTGTGTAGTCCGTTTTGTTCAAAACAACAGTTGCGTTCCCCTTATCGGCAGCAAGAATGACAATGTCGTCGTTCTTGTTGAGTTTTCGTAGTGCTGCTCTCTCCGCTTGGGAGAGGTTGTTCTTGGGGGATTTTGCTCTGTGAAGAATTCTAGATGACTCTCTTCGGATTACCTCTGCTTCGTCGGTGGGCAGCGTTCTTATTCCCGACTCGATCTTCGAAATAATATCTTCCACGGGCACTGTCGAAGGTGTAACCGCGTAGTTACCTCCCTTAGCCAGGAGAGATGTTTCTTCTGGAGAGAGCGGTTGATCTGATAGATTCACAACAGTGCGTTGTAGATCCAACGTAGGTGGGGCTGTACTGGTTTGTTTAAGCCGATTGTATTTATGTATCTGTTTCTCAGAAATCTGTTTCTTCTTTGATATCATTGTGTTGTAGGTAATGCGGTCAACATTGTCCCAATCGTCCATCCGCAGCGTGTTACTGATCTGTAGATGCAGTCCGTAGAGGTCCTTGTCCGTAGCAGCAATATCACGCCGGTTCTCATGTATCCGTTCCCGCAGGAGAGCCTTTTCCGTTCGGTCGTAGATGCGGTGCGACGCCCGCGTGGAAAAAACGCGTTTTCTGGCGCAAGAAATTAGGAATGACATTGTTGTCCCGGCAACGTAGTAAAAACGTCAGGGAGCACAACATTTGAATTTTCTTCCTCCGTAGCCCCTCAAGCCGGCGGATAAGTTTATGTCTCCTCCCCGTAGAGGCGGTTTATAAAGCATTGAAGGCTTTCACGGCCGGAGTCAATATTCTTGATGTCTTCCGGGCTGATGGGCCGTGGTCCAATTGGCTTGGAACTGCCAAACGTTTCGCCCACAACTGCGGTGGGCATCTTCAGTGGCGAGGTCTCGGGCGAAGTGTCCGGGACAGCGGCTTACTGGCGACTGACGTCGTGCTGGTCTCGTCCGCGGTATTAATAGGCCGCGGGTGGTGGTAGCGGAGGGGGTGGTTTCGCGCGCTGGCTTCTGATTGGCTGTCGCTTCGCGGGCTGGCTTGCGATTGGGCATCGACTGAGATGGGAGTGGCGCTGGGAATTTTGTTACTGTAAGGTTTTGTCTTGGTGTTACGGAGTACGGGATGCCAAACGGAACTGATTTTGACTCCTTCTTCTTTCCTGTTGAAATTGTTCGGATGTTTGAAAATTTCTATGGCTTCCCGTTGTAAGCGGGCGTGGTAGTGGTTTGTTGTGGATAAAATCTCGGTGTTGTCGAATAAGATGTCATGTTCTTTTCCCGAAAGAGCATGTTCTGCGACCGCGGATCTTTCGGTGTAGCCGAAGCTATTTATGTTTATGTTCTGTAAGGCGAGTGTTGACGGAGCGTTGCGTTGTGCCTATGTAGACGGAACCACAGGAACAGGGAATTCTGTAAACACCTGCTGAACTTAATGGGTTTCTCCGGTCCTTTGCTGAACGAAACATGTTGCGGAGCTGTGTGGTAGGCGTGAACATTGTTTTGATTTTGTATTGCTTCAGGATCCTGCTGATGCGGTCAGTGACGTTTTTGAGATATGGCAGTGAAATGGTGTTGGTTTCCTCTTCTTCAGAACGGCTGCGTGCGCTCTTGTTAAGGTGTAGTGCTCTCTTTACTTCTTGGGATGAGTAACCGTTGGCTCGAAGTACATTTTCCAGATGACCGAGTTCTTGGTGCACGTTGCTTTCTTCGCAAATGCGTGTGGCGCGGTGGACAAGTGTCTTCATCATTGCCCTCTTCTGGCTTGGGTGGTGGTTCGACATTTTATTCAGATATCGGTCCGTGTGGGTGGCCTTCCGGAAAACTTTATGGCCCAGGGATCCGTCTTCCCTCTTGTTGACAAGTACATCAAGAAAAGGTAGTTGTCCATTTTTCTCTCTTTCAACAGTAAATTGAATACGGGGGTGAATGCTATTCAGGTGTTGTTGAAATTCCTCTAATGTTTCTTCCCCGTGACTCTAAATGATGAAGGTGTCATCTACGTAGCGCAACCAACACTTGGGTTTGCGCGGCGCGGTGTTTAGCGCAATAGCCTCGAAGTTTTCCATGTATAGGTTGGCCACAATCGGACTCAGCGGGTTTCCCATGGCTACTCCATCTTCCTGTTCGTAAAACTCCGCATTCCATACAAAATAGGTCGTAGTGAGCACATGGTGAAAAAGCCCCGTGATGTCATCTGGGAAAAGCTTTCGCAGCAACACTAATGTATCAGAGACCGGAACCATGGTGAAAAGCGATACCACATCGAAGCTAACGAGTAGATCGCCAGGTTGTGTTGTCAGAGTCTGCAGTTTTTCCACAAGATGCGCCGAATCTTTGATGAGTCAATCCAATCGAATCTTTGATGAGTCAGCCAATCAGAAGCCAGCGCGCGAAAACCACCCCCTCCGCTACCACCACCCGCGGCCTATTAATACCGCGGACGAGACCAGCACGACGTCAGTCGCCAGTAAGCCGCTGTCCCGGACACTTCGCCCGAGACCTCGCCACTGAAGATGCCCACCGCAGTTGTGGGCGAAACGTTTGGCAGTTCCAAGCCAATTGGACCACGGCCCCATCAGCCCGGAAGACATCAAGAATATTGACTCCGGCCGTGAAAGCCTTCAATGCTTTATAAACCGCCTCTACGGGGAGGAGACATAAACTTATCCGCCGGCTTGAGGGGCTACGGAGGAAGAAAATTCAAATGTTGTGCTCCCTGACGTTTTTACTACGTTGCCGGGACAACAATGTCATTCCTAATTTCTTGCGCCAGAAACGCGTTTTTTCCACGCGGGCGTCGCACCGCATCTACGACCGAACGGAAAAGGGCTCTCCTGCGGGAACGGATACATGAGAACCGGCGTGATATTGCTGCTACGGACAAGGACCTCTACGGACTGCATCTACAGATCAGTAACACGCTGCGGATGGACGATTGGGACAATGTTGACCGCATTACCTACAACACAATGATATCAAAGAAGAAACAGATTTCTGAGAAACAGATACATAAATACAATCGGCTTAAACAAACCAGTACAGCCCCACCTACGTTGGATCTACAACGCACTGTTGTGAATCTATCAGATCAACCGCTCTCTCCAGAAGAAACATCTCTCCTGGCTAAGGGAGGTAACTACGCGGTTACACCTTCGACAGTGCCCGTGGAAGATATTATTTCGAAGATCGAGTCGGGAATAAGAACGCTGCCCACCGACGAAGCAGAGGTAATCCGAAGAGAGTCATCTAGAATTCTTCACAGAGCAAAACCCCCCAAGAACAACCTCTCCCAAGCGGAGAGAGCAGCACTACGAAAACTCAACAAGAACGACGACATTGTCATTCTTGCTGCCGATAAGGGGAACGCAACTGTTGTTTTGACAAAACGGACTACACAAACAAAATGAAGGACATCCTGGACCCGAACGTCTATCGCCGGCTGCCACGTGACCCCACGTCACGCATACTCCGCCGCACCAACCAGCTGCTCAAAGAGTCTTCTATTCCGGAAGAAGAACAACGCATAATCAAGAAATCTGAAGCAATAGCGCCCAGGCTCTATGGGTTACCGAAAATTCACAAACAGGAAGTTCCGTTGCGGCCCATCGTCAGCGCAATTGGCTCTCCTACGTACGCATTATCAAAGTACCTTTGCTCTTTGCTTCGACCGCACATAGGCAAAACCAAGACCTTCATCAAAGATTCGGCGCATCTTGTGGAAAAACTGCAGACTCTGACAACACAACCTGGCGATCTACTCGTTAGCTTCGATGTGGTATCGCTTTTCACCATGGTTCCGGTCTCTGATACATTAGTGTTGCTGCGAAAGCTTTTCCCAGATGACATCACGGGGCTTTTTCACCATGTGCTCACTACGACCTATTTTGTATGGAATGCGGAGTTTTACGAACAGGAAGATGGAGTAGCCATGGGAAACCCGCTGAGTCCGATTGTGGCCAACCTATACATGGAAAACTTCGAGGCTATTGCGCTAAACACCGCGCCGCGCAAACCCAAGTGTTGGTTGCGCTACGTAGATGACACCTTCATCATTTAGAGTCACGGGGAAGAAACATTAGAGGAACTTCAACAACACCTGAATAGCATTCACCCCCGTATTCAATTTACTGTTGAAAGAGAGAAAAATGGACAACTACCTTTTCTTGATGTACTTGTCACAAGAGGGAAGACGGATCCCTGGGCCATAAAGTTTTCCGGAAGGCCACCCACACGGACCGATATCTGAATAAAAATGTCGAACCACCACCCAAGCCAGAAGAGGGCAATGATGAAGACACTTGTCCACCGCGCCACACGCATTTGCGAAGAAAGCAACGTGCACCAAGAACTCGGTCATCTGGAAAATGTACTTCGAGCCAACGGTTACTCATCCCAAGAAGTAAAGAGAGCACTACACCTTAACAAGAGCGCACGCAGCCGTTCTGAAGAAGAGGAAACCAACACCATTTCACTGCCATATCTCAAAAACGTCACTGACCGCATCAGCAGGATCCTGAAGCAATACAAAATCAAAACAATGTTCACGCCTACCACACAGCTCCGCAACATGTTTCGTTCAGCAAAGGACCGGAGAAACCCATTAAGTTCAGCAGGTGTTTACAGAATTCCCTGTTCCTGTGGTTCCGTCTACATAGGCACAACGCAACGCTCCGTCAACACTCGCCTTACAGAACATAAACATAAATAGCTTCGGCTACACCGAAAGATCCGCGGTCGCAGAACATGCTCTTTCGGGAAAAGAACATGACATCTTATTCGACAACACCGAGATTTTATCCACAACAAACCACTACCACGCCCGCTTACAACGGGAAGCCATAGAAATTTTCAAACATCCGAACAATTTCAACAGGAAAGAAGAAGGAGTCAAAATCAGTTCCGTTTGGCATCCCGTACTCCGTAACACCAAGACAAAACCTTACAGTAACAAAATTCCCAGCGCCACTCCCATCTCAGTCGATGCCCAATCGCAAGCCAGCCCGCGAAGCGACAGCCAATCAGAAGCCAGCGCGCGAAACCACCCCCTCCGCTACCACCACCCGCGGCCTATTAATACCGCGGACGAGACCAGCACGACGTCAGTCGCCAGTAAGCCGCTGTCCCGGACACTTCGCCCGAGACCTCGCCACTGAAGATGCCCACCGCAGTTGTGGGCGAAACGTTTGGCAGTTCCAAGCCAATTGGACCACGGCCCATCAGCCCGGAAGACATCAAGAATATTGACTCCGGCCGTGAAAGCCTTCAATGCTTTATAAATCACCAACTATCGTATTGATTTCATATTGTTGAGGCGAATCTAGCACTTTAAGATTGTTAATATTATTATTGATAATATATTGAAAAAGAGGCCAATTAGCTCTGTTTATTATCCATTTAGGGCGATTTCTTTGCTCTATTTTTTGTTGCTGGATTGACCAGTTTATGGATAAAGGATAGTGATCGCTGTCATATAGATCTTGCATTGAAGCCCATGAAAGTTTTGTTGCAATATCTGTGGACGCGAAGCTTAAATCTATGACACTTTCTGTACCGTTACTAACGTTGAAATGGGTCGGCGTTCCCGTATTGAGTATGACCAAATCATTATGATTGTCTAAACCATTCTTCAATTAATTTTCCTCTTCTGTCTGCAGTTGTGGAACCCCACAGGTTGTTATGACTGTTGAAGTCTCCTAATATTATAAACGGTTTTGGCAGTTGTGCGAGGATGTTATCTAGTTCATCAATATTTAATGAAATACTATTTGGTAGATAAATATTGCAGATAGTTATAGTACAATTTATTCTGACTTTGATTGCTACTGCTTCTAACGTCGTTTGAAGTGGAATATCTTGAATGAATACTTCGTTTTTTGTAAAAATTGCTACCCCTCCACTAGCGATTTGTGCTTGCCTTCTATTGTAGAAGGATGTTCTATATCCTCGTATTTTTGCATTGGAATTGTTTTTGAAATTGGTTTCCTGTATACATAAAATTTGTGGATTAAGGTTAATAATTAAGAGTTTTAGATGTGGAAGTCTTGCATAGAAACCATTACAATTCCATTGAACAATGTCCATGATGTGTTTGGTTAAGCTTGGTTTCTAGTTACGGTTCATCCGACGATGAATGATCAATTAATTTATGGGAAGTATCTTTCGAGGCCTCCAGTTTTTTAATAATTCTTGAACATCTATTTTTTAGACCTTTACCACGTAAGGTGGGATAAATTTCTCTTAGCATTGCTATTAGGGGGGAAAGGTCATTTGTGAAATCTTTCGCGATGTCTACTGTGAATTTAGTTCCTTTTGTTTTATCGAAAAGTTTATTAATTGGTTGAATGACAGTGGATACTTTGTAACATTTTTCTCTACTAGTGCTTTTGTGTCTGTCCATAAATTATCTTGACTATTATCTGGTTTGATTTTTAATTTCTTTGGATTCTTTCCCGCATTAGGTTTTCGTGATGTACTAAATTCTTCTGGGTTTTGTATTTCTGAATCTGATCCAGAGTTGTAGTCTGTAGACTCAATATCGCTTTCAGATAACTGGTTTACTGACGTAATGATTGAGTCGGTAGTAGATAAAGGTCTTTTCATTCTTGCTGGGGTACTTTTGTCGACCTGTCCTTCTGTGAGCTTATCGGTGGTAGCGGCCTTCGTCGAGGTTACAGGAACTGAGACTGATTTTGGAGTTTGAATATGAGGTTCTTTGCAAACGGTTATAGTTTCAACTTGTGCAGGGGCGGATGTAGTAGAATGAAAGGCAACGTGTTGGGGTGTGCTTATGATGGGAGTTTGTGATATGGTATTGGATGTTGGATTTATCTCCACAAAATCTGGATTGATTTGTGGGCAATTTTTAGCTAAATGACCCTGTTGTTTACAGCTAAAGTGGAGCTGAAATGTGGAGTAAGAATAGAAGCGGAGATGAGCTATCAGAAGAGCAAAGAGACGTGACCTTAAAAACGGTGCGTCTGGTACAAAACGCTGGGATTGGAAACGGGTGGATGAATTAACTATGTCCGACAGTTTTACGTATTATTATTGAGTTGTAAAAAATTAAAAAAATTAGAAATCACGTACATCTTCCTAATGAACTAGATGAATGTTTGAATAATAAAAATAAGTTACGTGAAGACTATACAGTTGTTGAACTGTATCAGTTTTAACCAGTTAATTTGCAGATATCTTACAAAGACATTATTAGTGTTACAACACCTCAAAGATGATATTTAAACTATTGTAATACTTTGAAAATTTAATATTCATGTAATGTAATGTATGCAGATAAGAAGTCACTGATAAACGCCAGATAAAAACGCGACTTAAAGCAAACAAAAAAATATGCTAAGGAGGCGCACTCCATAAATAAATAAATTCCCTCGCGAACGCCTCCAGCCGCTGGCAGACAGGCGGGCGCGCGTTCTTTGAGGGGCGCGCGCCGGCCTCGGGGCGAGGGCGAGGGGCGGCTGTCCATCAGCGCGGAGCGCGGGATCGAAGTCCCGGCACTTCCCATCCACCCGCTCGGAGAGCCTCTCCTTTACCGCGCAGTGAAAGGCCTCGCGCTGTCCCCTCCCGCGGTGGCCGAAAGGCGAGGTCCGCCTAAATTGGTCCTCCTGGCCGGATGGCTGTTAGCGGCGCTCTCATAAGCGAACGCCCTGCTCATCCCTTCGCTTCGTCCGTGGTCCTTTCTCCGCGCGCATTCTACCCGCGTGGCCTCCGCCAGCCCTCGTCTCGTCCTGGCGCGCGCCGGGGAACGCCTCTGGGGTTGTGTTTTCCCTTCTGCGTTGCCTGTTCCAGTTTTTCGTTCCTGCTACATGCTGCGTTCTTCCGTACTGACCTTCCATTTCATGACCCTCTCAGTGATTTATCATTCTGTTCCTATCAGTATTAATGCACTAATAAGCACTACACTACCGTAGTCGCGAGACCGGTCCGGAGCTTAGAGCTTTGTCCGGGTGGAGCGGTGCCCCACTGATGGGAGATACCTGATCGGGAAAAAACTCCGCTGGGTGATGGTAGGTCGGAACCGGATCTCGGCATCCAGCGGATGAAGACAAAGGCCACCTCTCGTGGAAAAAAACAAGCAATTCACTTACGAAAGTAATTACCTTAGCAGTAGATGAGCCCGGAATCACTAACAATCATCAATTTATTCCATTTCGCTGCCACCGCTACTTCTTTCCTTTTATTCCCGGTCGAAGACATTTGTCACTTGTAACCCACTTCAAGACTCCACGGCCAATTTTACTTCTTTACGACTCCGTCGGACATATTTAATTCATCCACCCGTTTCCAATCCCAGCGTTTTGTACCAGACGCACCGTTTTTAAGGTCACGTCTCTTTGCTCTTCTGATAGCTCATCTTCGCTTCTATTCTTGCTCCACATTTCAGCTCCACTTTAGCTGTTCCTTCTTCACTCTCTCCTGTTACTTGACGTCCCGAATCCTCTACTCACTGCGATCAACCCCTTCTCCCTCCCTCACCCTGCAGTCGATCGGAGAGTCGATTCTCACCCGCCTCTTCAGGAACCCTTTTGCCTTTGTGTCGCGTGTCCACCGCCGAGGCGATATTGAGAGAGCGCTCTTTTAGAGATGGGGACGGACGAGAAAAAGACAGGTGTGTAAGCAAACACCAGAGAAAGATGACAGAACGAGGAACAAGGAAAAGTGGGGAAATAGAAAATAGTTATACAGCGGAGATGGGGAGGGAAGAAAAAACATTCAGAAAATGAAGCTCAAAGAAAAATAACTGAGCTATGCAGAAGTGACAACGATAATTATGAGAGGAATTAAATAACATTAAAAAAGTAAAATTAACATAATGCATGATAGATGCCAGTAATAAATGCCAGTAATTTTGTTATAAGCACGAGAATGCTTATAACAAAAATGCTGTATCGCAATTGCAATTGAGAATCAATGGAAGAGAGTGAGAGAGTGAGAGAAAGGGAGAGAGAGGGTAGGGAAAGAGAGATAGCGATGGGTGAATATGTGTACTAAAGAATAAGCAGAAGTACTAGTGACATTCACGGATTTAGATGGAGGGGCAGAGTGAGTAAGAGACATAGTAGATGGAGGGGCACAATGAGATGCAATGGCAAAGTAAAATATTGGAGGAGAGGAGCAAAGTTGAAACGCCTGCAGCGAGCAGTATCGGGGAAGCAGAGATGTGGACTTATGAAGACCGAATTCGCGGTGTGGGTGGACGTATGTTTGCATCTCCAGTTGGTGAAACGGGTTGCGCTGGCTATCAGACCACGTGTAAATAAACTTTGCCGAGATGATCTCTTACTATTGGCTGCGGCCGTGCTCTCGGCTCTGAATATCCTGAAGCAGTTCGAGTGTGTTGGGAAGCTATGTCAGCCAATAAAGTCGAGTGGGATATATTTTTATTATTGCGTGCATTTCAAATGCAAAAATTTCCCTTATTGGCATTTATTCTGCCCAGCAATAATAAATACAAAATGGAAAATTTTGTATGTATATTAACTTGTGAATATTGAGTTCAGACGTTTCCACATCGCTTTGGTTACCTCCATTTTTATCTACATTAGTCGTAACCGGTATTTGTTAGATTTTTGTCATAAGTTAAAAATGCTTTCCTTATAAACACCCTCACAGTGGCTACAAGCTAAGCATTTAGCAGCGTAATGAGTTTCAGGGCGTATAACTGTCGTCCAGGGAAAATATTTAGAAAAGAGGGTGATTGATTTAAGGTGAAAGTAAAGAGGTAATCGTGTATGTGTCTAAATTGTATAGATGTTTCTTTTCGGATAGTTTAAAGAAGATTATCTTCAAATGTACCTTTCTTTAAAGATCTTGTAGAAACTGTCTAAATATATTTTTTATTGTGTTGATTAGTGCTGATTTACAGGAAGACCTAGTGCTTTACGAAAATTGCGCTTCCTCGTGAAGTATGCTATTGGTATTGGTTATATGCATGGAATGACACATGCTATTCTACGAGAGCGTAAAACAAGTACGTAGACGACGCTTGCTGTTCTACGAGTACGTAGAATAGCAAGCGTCTAAATCATTTTCAAGAGCGTTGGAGTTCATTTGATTTGGCTTTACCAACCAATCAAAAACACATATTATTAAAATAAAAAGAAAAGATAATTTGTTTTTTCATATTTTTGCAATATATTGATTCTCGTCAGTTCTTGAAATAGGAAAATCTTCATTTAATTATTATTGTTATTATTACGTTGAAAAATAGTCGCTCAGATATCTGTCTAATTAATAGAAAACCTATTAATCGAAGTAAAGGATCTAAAGTAAATAAATAAATATTTTTCTTCAAATATTAGCTGCGTAAAATTCCATCCACAAGTCAAACAATTCATTTCAATTTGTTATTATTGTAATTATTATTATCATTATTATTATTTTGTATGAATTCGATAAATTTGGATGAGTTTCAATAACCATTTACAATTCCAAAACATCAGGAATCCTTCCACCTCTTGTTGGTATATTCAGCTGCATTGAGCGAACATGAATTACTGGCAGCGAGGAAAGGACGTGCGTATTATTAATTTATGGCAGCGTGCTTGTTCCGGAAAGCCGCAAGTGACCACGAAACCTAAGCATTCAACCGCGGTCTTGATCCCCGCCGCAGCACCAAAAACCAAGTATTTAGGGCGTATCCGGGGCCGGTGTAATGCGAGCGGTAGGTGTATTACCTGGAGGGCGAACTCCCTGGCCACCGCCGTACCAGGGCTCTGTCATTAAAACTCTCCCTTGGTTAATTACATGGCAGAAATAATCCTACGCTTCGCTCTGTCCCTCCCGGGAGCAGGGTGGTCTGCGAACGTACACCCTTACGAGGGTGAAATTTTAACTATTCACTGAGTGCGGGAGGAGCAACAGGAAACGCGAAAAAACCACAGATACTTACCTCTGGCAGGATCGCGATTTCTCGTTTCTCGTGAAAAAGGAAGGAATCAGGAATTAAGCCGTCTATTTTGCTCTCTAATTGTAATTGTAGCTTGACTGAGAGAATTCAATAGGTTCATTAATTACTATTAAGCTCTTCACAAATGAAGTGACATAAATAATGAAGTACTGGAAGTATTTTTTAAAAATAAATGTGTTATTTTAATAACGAATTACAACAAGATGAATACAGTGTTAATTTAGAGTGAATTACAAAAGATGTAGATGTATTAACGAACAAAAACAAAGATAAATAGAGTGTTAAGTTAGGGTGAAAACCAGACATTTTTTCCCCGCCATGGTTTGATAAAAACATCTCAAATTGTATTAATGTTTTTTTCTGAATTTTTGAAGGGTTTGTTTAGGGTAAAAGTAGATTTATTTGCTGTGTGATATATGATAATGTGCAATGATTACAATAGGGATATTTAGAAGTAATGACATATTATAATCATTAGAATTGAAAGTTTATTTAATGATGTGAGGAAAATAATTTAAGTTTGAATTTGCAAATCAACTGGTAGCAGACAAAGAAACCAAGAGCTCCGGTTGTGCTGAGTAGTGTACGCATGTGTTCTTAATGAGTGTTGTGCTGAGTACAAATGCCATTGTGTTTTTGGTTGATTAAATTCTGTGTTCAATGAATATACGTGTGTTTCCTTGAACGAGAGCACCGGGAGAGAAGTCTCAGGGCAACAACTGATGCCACTGCAGTGCATCTGACCCGGAGGTTCTTTGTTCGAGTCCTGACGATCGCAGGATTTTCGACACTAGCTTGTAAATCAGTAGCTTTCTGGAGGAGAATTCTAGCGGCCGGCTGCTCTGATCCATAGATTTCCGTTATTTCTTCGATCAACACCCGGTGAATTTCGGAACAGTATCCTAACAAACATGTCACGGACCGCGCGCGATCTGTCCTTCCTTTTCCTTGTCCTATCCTCACCACTTAGCACGCGCGCGCACACACACACACACACACTAACATGCACTACACTATCATACATGCCATGAGAGCGGTCCGGAGCTTAGAGCTTGTCCCGGCTGGTGCGGTACCCCGCTAATGGAAGATCTGGTTGGAAAAAACCCCACTAGCCGACGGTAGGTCTCGCCATCCAGCAGGAGAAAAAGTACTGCCATGTCCAGAAAAAAAAGTATGCACTTCACGGGCGAGACTAACGACCTTAGCAGTTGTGTCCAGAAGCACTATCAAACAATATATGAGCGTATGAGTTGCGACTGGAAAAAAACCACTGCCCTGAGTTTCTTCCCATCCAATATAGGCATCTTGCCCTTTAGCCATGTTCCGACAGGTGGTGCGTATACCTACGTCCACACACCCATGCAACAGTTGCAACATTGGACGGCTGGATAGCCATGAGGAAGGTCGGTCACAATATATATATGACGTATCTTCCTGAGTGTGGCTGTTTTCAAAATAAAATCGAAACTCACGTGAAAAAATATGTACAGCTTTAATGTTCAAATATTCCCAAATGGCTTTCAAAATACGGAAAAAATTGTAGGATGTGATAGTACTCTCCGCGTGAATGTATTTTCGTTGTTCAGTGGAAATTATTCCCGATACAGCAATTCCACGCCATTGGTCCAGTGGAATCTGATTTTCTCCTCTCATTTACCACTCTCCTGTTCATAACACCATCTGTGTTACATTCCATATCTCTTCGCTCCATTGCAAATGTGCAGCAAATAATTCACGAGATTCTACAAAGCGGGGTGGTTATTGTTAAATTTCGATGGAGATAAAGCGTTTACATTCCCAAGCGCTCGCATCAGTAAAGAAAAAAAATATTTCCAGTTGCTTGCATTATTCGCGTTGAGGGGACAGCGAGACAGAACACCTAAATTTTGTAGTAAAATTTAATTTTTGTGCCGAAATTATTAGTGATGTTCTTGTCAAATTCTAATATAAAATTTCTAATAATCAAAGACAACTTTGTTTAATTACATATGTAATTTAAATTATTAATTTACATATTATGTAATTTAACCGACCTAGAAATCTGAGCAAAAGACCTTTCAGATTTTTAGAAAAATTTAATTCTAAGTGTAGAAAATAAACTTAACAAAAGAACTCCGATATGAATTCATAATACATGTTGTAATTTGTGACTGTGTAATTTATTAGAAAATATCTAACGTGCTTAGAAGTACAAAGGTTATTTCCTTTAGGTAGCTTGCGTTGCAGTCGTTAGAAACTTTACTTCGCAACGAAAGGGCAAAGGGTGGATCTGCGTCCTCTAAGAATAGTCAATACGAAGCTATTCTTACCCTTTGCGCATTGGTCTACTCCTGTTCTTTCCTTCTTGATGTCACGGTGACATGGCATTCAAATGTCTCGCCGCTCCCTACGTCACAGGTTTACCGATATGACATTCAAATACTGACTATTTTATAACATCTATCGGATCCTTTGCAGCTGATCGAATCATCTATTACAGAGCATCGCGTGACAACCTGAAGACCCATCAATGCGATATTCCCTTTAATGTGCTCAGTCGCGATGACTTGGCTGGACCGTTTTCGTCTAGAAAATCATTCATATTTTTGCAGTGGCACATTGGTCTCATTGTCACGGTCAAGAGGCGATACATCAAAATAAGTATCCTTTCATAAAGTTGGGAGCGAAAATACATTTAATAATAATTGAAGAAAATTACCTCTTGAAATTCATAATAACGAATTAAGTCTAAAGCAAATATAAATTAACAGTTCGGTGTTACATTGTCTTCAAGATGCAGCAGACATTTACATTTATGATAGAGTATACAATGACAGGACGGTCCTTGAAACGAATATCGGTTGAAACAGTGCTTTTGCTTAAAGACCCCTTCGGAAAAACCCGTTTGGATGGGAATGCTATTAAACGCAGTCCACGATAGTACAGTACAACACTGTATTGTTTATACGACTAAGTATCATTACTTTTATTCTCGGTCCCGGCGAGGCTCAAAGGCATATTGAAAAAAATTATAACCAACTTGATTGTGCGCAATTTTTTTACGTATTTTTGTGTATTATTAGAACATACCAAGGACAAAAACCGATAAATAGATGGGATATCTTGATATGCAAAATATAGCAATATTTTATATTTTAATGGTTCGCTTGTCAACCGATCTCGGTAAAGCAATCTAAAAATTCCATTACAGATAAGTCAACCGTGTATTTAATCAATGATGAGTGGCTCAAATACAGGTTAAGTACGACTTTAACAGTTGACTGCGAAAAGCACTAGTAAGCCACCATTTCTCATCCTTTCCGACCAAATGCATTGAAATATTCTTCCTCAGCAAAAGCTGAGCTTGCTGCCAATCATCGCTGTGAATGGCACACAAAGAGGAACATTTTAATACGAACCGAAGTTGCTTCTTCTAAACTACCGATAAGAGTGTTCAATGAGTTGTCTCTGCCATTCCCATCACCGCCAGCAGAAACTAATGAAGCGAAATTTCCATCGCTTCTCCCGCCAAGTACACACCAACTTGCAAACCCGTCGACGGCTTGGCGGCTGCGGTGGAACTTGCGCGAAACAAAAAGTGTCTCGGAAGGCAACTTCAAACAGAAAGAGGCGCGGGGGCCGACGCGAGGGCGCGGGCGAGGGGGCGGGGGCGGGAGTGCAGGGAGACGGTGGGAGAAATGCCTGGGTAATTATCGGGAAAGGCATTAACTGGGGGAGCTTCGCGAAGGCAGCGGGCTGTGCGTCCGTCGGCCGCACCTTCTTCGCTGACGCTTGACTGCCGCGCGGCCGCGCCCGCTGGCCGGGGCCACTGGCCAGGCCGCGCGGCGGGCAGCTGGCGGCGTCCCACGGCCGCGCGTGGGCGAAAGAACTTCGGGGGCGAAGCTTGTGGTGGGAGAGAGATGCTGCTGAAAGTTGAGCGATATCCTAGGAAAGTCAACTTGGATATGTTCGTTTGCCTGTGTATCTATAGTTTTGTTTAAATTTAAGTAATGTTTAGTTGATACTAGAAAAACTTAATTTAAGTTAATTTAAGGTTTTCTTAAAATTAAAGTAATGCTTAGTTGATATAACGCGATTAAACTGAGTGACTGACAATGAATTTACTTCAAAAGCGTGGATTGCTGTGAGCATTAGTTCCATATGTGAGCAGGCGCCACATCTGAAAAGTTGGGGTGTTTCTCTTCCTCAGAAACATGAAATCCCGCACCAAAAACACGTGGCCTCCGGGTTTCCATCTCTAGGTATCTCCGCATTCGGGAAAATGTATGAGTGTCCGTCGGCCGCACCTTCTTCGCTGACGCTAGACAGCTGCGCGGCTCGGGCCCGCAGGCCGGGGCCGCTGGAACGTGGAGGCGTCCCACGGCCGCGAGCGCGCGAAATAACTTTAGGAATGAAGCTTGTGGTGAGAGGGGTAGCTTAGGGCATCTGCTGATGTCACCGCAGTGCCTCTGGCCAGGAGGTCCTAGGTTAGAGTCGGTGGTAGGATTTTCGACACTAACTAGACAGCGAGGTAGAATTCAGTCGCTGCCTGGAGGAGACTTCTAGCGGTCGGCTGCTCTGATCGGTAGTTTTCCGTGGTTTCTCCGATCAACGCCAGGCGAATCCCGGAGCAGTACCCTAACAAACGGGCCAGGGACCGCACGTGATATTTCTTTGCTCTTCCTTGACTTATCCTCACACCTGACTTATCCACACACCCTCCCGAGAAAAAAAGCATGCACAACACTTACGGGAGTAATGACCTTCGTTGACACGCCCGGAATCACTAACAATCAATGTGGGAGAGAGATGCTTCTGAAACTTGAGCGAGATCCTGGGTAAGTCAACTTGGATATGTCCTGTTGCGGGTGTGGCTGTAGTTTCTTATAAATTCAAGTAATGCTTAGTTGATATAACGCAATAAAACTGAGTGACTGAGAATGAATTTATTTCGAAAGTGTGAATTGCTATAAGCATTAGTTACATATGTGTAGCGTATGCCATATCCGAAATGTTGGCGATGTTCCTCGTCCACAGGAACATGAAATCCCATACACATGCAACATGTAGGTTTCACCATCTCCTCTCTCGGGACAATATGTGTGCGTCCGTCGGCCACACCTTCTTCAGTGCCTGCCGCGTGACTGCTGCTGTGACCCATGACGCTGGCCGAGGCAGCGTCAGAGGCGGGCAGCTGGCGGCGTCCCACGGCCGCATGTGGGCGAAAGAACTTCGCGGGCAAAGCTTGCGGTGGGAGAGAGATGCTTCTGAAAGTTGAGCGAGATCCTGGGAAAGTCAACTTGGATAAGTTCGTTTGCCGGTGTGGCTATAGTTTTGTTTAAATTCAAGTAATGTTTAGTTGATACTAAAAAAACCCGGCAGACGTTGTTCTGCCCTTCATCGCTCTCTTTCCCCTCCCATCTCCCTTTCTCACTGTGCCCCCTCCCTCACCCTGTCCCTGTTTGTATATCTCTACCGCTCTATACTATTCTCATTCACATTTAATTGCAGATTCTGCACATCTCTGAGCAGGTGAGGTAATATCGGGAAGCGTCGGACCAACAAAAATGTAATAGAATGTTCAAGAAGAGCTCATCCTGTAGATTACAATGTGACACACGTTTCTTTATTTTGGTTTGTAAGGCCATAGAACACACCGTTTAGGAGTTATTTAACGATAGACCCAAAACCCTACAGCACATAAACCTTCTCGGTGAAAAAAAAGTGTCAACTTTCATGGAGATTAGTCTCATGGTGTCGGAATTTAGCTCTTATCTCTCTCTCTCTCTCTATATATATATATATATATATATATATATATATAGAGAGAGAGAGAGAGAGAGAGAGAGCCCGTTCAGCCCATGTTGAAATCCGCCCTACACATACAGAACTAAATCGCATAGCAATTCACGCTCTCGGAAAATATATATATATATATATATATATATATATATATATATATATAGAGAGAGAGAGAGAGAGAGAGAGAGAGAGATTGATAGATAAATAACGCGATTAAACTGAGTGACCGAGAATAATTTGTTTCCGAGAGCGTGAATTGCTATGCGGTTTAGTTCTGTATGTGTAGGGCGGATTTCAATATGGGCTGAACGGGCTATAGTCCGGGGTGGTGCGTTTTGAAGGGCAGCAAATTTTCCAAAATTTATACTATTTTGAATTTTATTCACTTGAACTCTTTGCAAAATGTTAAACAATATTAAATAACAAAGTACTACATTTCTGTAAATCATGTAATATTCTAAATGACATATAATCCTACTAAATGTATTTCAAAACTGTTTAATTATTCTGTATAATTTTTCTGTACTTTTTATTTTATCATTGTTTTTATAACTGAAGAAAATGTTATGTAATGTATAAATTTGTAGTCGCTAATAACCATAGTTGTTGATGCGACTTAAAATAAACAAATTAAAAAATATATATATTAAATAACGTAAAGTATATATTAAATATCCGAATTTAAGCCATTAAATATGAAATTCTATCTAGTAAAATATGTTTTCAAAGTTTGTCTTTAGTATTTATGATGAGTTTTCTAGCAATCGTTAGAGATTGGTTCATTTTATCTAGTATAAAATTTAAGAATACATTGCAAATGTATATAAAGAAATAAAACGTAACTTATTTATTTAAAACAATATGACTTCTTAATTTTATTTAAGTAATTTATATATATATATATATATATATATATATATATACATTTTTACATGAATCATAATCTATTTTGTTATAAACAGTATAAAGTCTCGAGGGGCGGCAAAATTAATGGAGCCTAGGGCGACCGCGTGTATAAATCCGCCCCTGTATAGGGCATACCATATCCCAAACGTTGGCAGCGTTCCTCCTCCAATGATACATTAAATCTCGTCTTGCGGGTTTGCTGTCTAGGTATCTCCCCAGCCGCGATAACCTCTCACCTCATGGCTGAATTCTCGAAATGTGTGGTAGAGTAATGCATGTAATTGTATGTGTAAGGGAAGGAGAGGAGGAGGAGGAGAGGAGAGGAGACAGAGGAGGAAGAGAGCGTGTGGCCTGTGGCCTGTTTGTTAACGCACTACTTCTGCATTCGCCTAGTACTGATTAGACTCTAATCATTAGAGAAACCATGCTGCCAAATAGCAGCCGACCGGCAGAACTCTCGCCCTGACAGTAGTTGAATTCGGACCAGCTTTGTAGCTAGGGTCAAAAATACGCAACCCAACAGGGCTTCAACCCTTAGACATACAGGTCAGTGATGCTGCAGAACGCAATGCTGCTCCTAATCAATAGAAGCAGGTTTGCCTCTGAAGGCATCTAATGGCCTCATGTGGGAAAATGAAGCTTAGGTGTGGAGAGAGACCTTCAAATTGAGGGGGTTCCTGCGGAAGTCAACTTAGATATATTTAGTTGCGAGTCAGCTCTAGTACATTTAATTTTGAATAAGAATTAATTAATGGCAAAATATGTAGATGGGTAAAAAGAAAAACATGTATATCCTACAAAACGTCATTTCTTAGACAAGGGAAAAATATATTTAGAAAATAGTCTATTTTTACTAATGATCGTTTCCTTAAGATAGTTCACTCAGTAGTCTAGAGAGTAAACGATTTTTTGGGGGGGCAAAAAATAAATGCTCATGGTAAAAATAAAACTGTCTTAAAAATGACAGTTATCGAGAACGGTATCATTTCTGGCCAACCAAAAATATGTGGAATTACTTACATTCAGTAAATATTTTTGGTTACAATTGGAAGTATGTAAGCTACAAATTACACGAAAGAAAATATTCAAGGTAGCATGATCATGAACAGGCGGTTTCTTTCTTCGAATTGGCCAACACAAACGACTGAATGGGAATAACTGCTTGCGCCCGATGGAGAGAAAATTTATTAGAAATGTCTACATTTCGTTGTCGACTCTGTCATTGACGTACGTCAATGCGAAGGTGATTGTCAGGTACCTTTGTGACGCCAATTCCATTAAAAACTTGCAGCATTACTCTAACATTTCACTCGTAATGAAATATTTGTACTGCCACTATTTGACTTTTTCAGGCAAAGGAAATACATTATTTTTCTTGATTCTTAAAGCATTAATTTAATTTATCTTCGTAAAAACAGTAAAAGTTATGTATACGACGTATGAAGGAGAAGTATAATCTCAGCACATTTTCTTGAGCTCCAGAGTGCCTTCCTCATCGTTTTGCCATGCGTAGTAAAATGAGGAATAAAAGTACCAACGTCGGTTAACAATACTGAAAACTAGAAAACCTATTGGTAAACAATCTACAAATTGGATTTTATAGCATTCCTCACAAAGTAGCAACCCACACCCCCGGCTCTACTCCTTCCCACGCTAGTAAAGAGACCTCAACAATACGTGCACATACTGAAGCTACATTTGCTCAGAAGCATAACAAGGAGCCATGTCAGTATTTGCTCAATGGATCAAGGAACACTGCACAAAGAACCTGATTGAAATGGGGATGCAGTTGGAGATGGGGAAGAAGATTGAGATGATTATTGCAAATGACAGAGGCTAACTGGTTGTCCCTTCATCCTACCCCCAAACCTACGATCTACGAAATATCAGTATTTGCTCAGAATTTTTGTCAAGTCCCACTGAATATTTAAGAACGAGTTATTTGCCAGATTATTTTTCTAAAGGTAGGTCATTAAACGTTTTTAAGCTCTACTTGTTTTTAAATCCTCATAAGCAAAATTAATTCACAATTTTAAATGATATTCGTAGATTTGTTTTATTTATAACACGGTTTAAGAAATAATAGTAAATGAAAGGTTATGTTTTTACTAGCGTATTTTCGTGGGCAATATTGTAAGTAATTCAGATAGTATGATTATGTGTTCTTAGAGAACAGTCATTTCGAAGAATATATCTTATATCATTTTCAGACGTTTAATAAACAACTCACAATAAAATATTTCTATTGACCCTCAATCCGAATGATTTTGTGGGGGAGATCTTTACAATGTAGGGACCCTTGCAAAATAAGTACCTTAATATTGGTTTTCAATGCTCTGCGTGTTCCTGGTTATTGCTAAAGGTGACAGAAATGAGCGATATATCTCGAGCACTGCTACATAAACATTGAGCTTGTAATCACGAGATCGCAATTATCAGTGGTTTATTACGGTAATAAAGTTTCTTGACGCGTCCCGAAGGCAATATCTAATGCAAATGCGTTTATAGTCAATGTATTCTCTAATGTGATGATGAATACGCTATAACGGCTTATCACATAGTCTTTATAGCTTTACAACCTGATATTCCACTCTACCTAGTCACAGAGCACGATATATCTCTTTGGTTTTAGAAGAGGTTCTTCATAATTTCCAAATCTTACACCACTTTACCACACTAATAGCTCTAAGAATTTGATATTATGGGAATAAAAGCAGTTTTTTTAGCAAAAGTCTTTTCGGCAATTAAGTTTTAGAATTCAGAAAGAAAAGCACCTTGATGTTTCGGAACCGAGTCGATTCAAATTTTGAATCGCATTGTTTGGTTTTCCTCTCCCTGATGTTGGGCCGCTTTTAGAGAACTCGTCGATTTACTTCTTTTGGTCACCTGTCATCTATGGCCTCGTCCAGAGTAACTATGTCCATTCGATAATTTTAGAATGATGAAGGCCAATCCCAATCAGAAAGAGTCCTGCACACTTTCCACGGTAGTTTTTCTCTGTCACGAATTTCCTGCTTCATTTATTTACTCTTTATAGAGTTAAAATACGCATTCATGCCATTACTCCACATTCAGCACGGTATAGACAGGTGAAGTTAGTGCTATGTGAACGTCTTTGTATAAACCAGCGGATGCCTAAGGGAAGCCTATCGCAACTAGACGGATTCTGCTTCTTTTCTCATACTTAACGTAATAGACTTTCGGACTAAGATTTTCAAATTACTAGGAATCGAAATGCCCAAATATTCAATAGTGATTTATTGTGCCTTGTATTAGATATTCAATATTCATGTGGTAAATGAGATAAAACGATTCGAATATTTGAGACAATATAAATCTTAATATCTAGAACAACAGGTCACATCTAGCTCAAAATTGCATACATCTTGGAAAGACAACACATTACTGATCAACATCCTTACATTTTTTCCTTAATTGTAGCTCTCTAATTACTAGTGTTTAGGTTTAGTTAGAACGAATGTGGGATACTTAAAATAAATGTCCTTCTTTACTCTGAAAATAAATGGACTTGATACTTGAACGAATAATTCAACAATATAATAATAATAATGAAAATAAAATAAGATATTAATCGGTACAATAAGATATTAATCAAATGAATAGTAATTTGAAATTAGAGTAGTCTTCTAAGGCGCATTGAGTTAACTCGATTCGTTGATATAAAATTAGTAATCAGGGTTGCTTTCAATATTTTTTATCCTCTAACAAAACAAGCTCAGATGGAAATGCTACGTCTAGGAATAAAATGAATGCTTTACGATTAGTATATCTCAAACATGAATTATTGCAACTGACTCACTCAATTTGAATACACTTGCTGAAGAAAAAGAACGAGACTGCAGTTGTTTTTAAAATACGAAAACTCACTCTCCACAAATTAAATTTCCGGGCAAAGAAAACGTCACTTCTTGCATTATATACCACTGAAAACACAACAAAGAAAACAAAAATACTAACAAACAAAAACAAAAAAAACGGAAAATGACGCAAAACAAAGACATTCAATCAATCCTACAGACTGATAATCTTAAAAATAATTTCTACTCCACTGATTTTCAAGTAAAAATATTAACATTGTGTAAATTATTAAACGTATATGGCGATTTATAAGTATGTCAATTGTAAATTACTGTTTCACTCTTGCTTACATTGTATTTTCATCATGTTATCCAATCATGTATTAAATATAGTATAACATATTTGCAGTCGCTAATAACCTTGTCGTTGATGCAACTTTAAATAAAATAAATTAAAAAAAAGACATTCAAAAACATTTATTTTAGAAAATCGGCTTACCACACTACCGTTCACTCCGCCATTCGCTCCAGGAGGCGGCGGGGATTACACGGCCTCGCCGCGCTCACCGGGCACTCGCGGACGGCGGCGGGCGGCGCGAGGCGGCGCGGGGCGGCGCGGGGCGGCGCGGGGCGGCGCGGGGCGGCGCGGGGCGGGCGCGGGGCGGCGCGGGGCGGCGCGGGGCGGCGCGGGGCGGCGCGGGGCGGACCGCCCACCGCTCGTCCCGCTGCGCTCACCTGCAACAGGCCGACAGGCACACGCGTGCTGTACTGACGCGACATCAACAACAAAACATCCATGTTGCCAAACATCCTTGTCACAATTAAAACATCGTGATGTTGTGTCACACACTTGGGATGTTGCCAAACGTCGATATTCAGAATTAAAACATCGGATTCCGTTTCTCACTAAGTATAATATTAGTGATTAATAGTTCATTTATTTCTTTTTGGAGGTATTTAATGTAACATATTATCCCTGCCTCTATATTTTTTAACATAATGTATTTACAATTCCATTCACTTTAGCCTTGATATATTGACTAAAAACCATCGGTGTTCTTAAACAATTGGAGTTTAATTATTTTAATTTAGATTAATTTTTCTTTTTGACACGGGCCTCTTATAATTGACCAAAGCTATAAATATTATATTTACGCAATTTATACTTCAAATGCACTTGAGGTAAGTGTTCACCGGTACTTGGTGCTTTTCTGTGTATGCATTCCATTTCTCACTATGCATAATAATAGTGATTAATAGTAATTTATCTCTTTTTGGATATGTTTAATGTGACATATTATCCCTGTGCCTACATTTTTTAACGTAATGTATTTACAATTCCATTCACTTTAGCCTTGATAGTGAGTCCAAATAAGCCCTTGAAAAGTTAGCTGTGAGAGATTTATACTGTTAAGGTCATTATTAACGTAAGTGAACTTCAATTTTTTATCGAGGAAGATGGCGGTGATCTTCCGCGCTGAATGTCGTGATCCGGTGTCGACCTGCATGTCGGCTAGACAGATTTTCCCCAACCAGGTATCTCCCACAAACGTGGCATCTTTCCAGCCAGGAAAATTTCTAAGCTCCCGACTGTTCCCCCAACTTATTTGGTAGACTAGTGCATGTCAGTGTAGGCGTGTGTAAGTAAGGTGTGAAGGCAGGACAAGGAAGAGGAAGGAAATATCGCGCGCGGTCCGTGGCCCACTTGATAGGTCCGGAATTCACCTGGTGTTGATCGGAGAAATCAAGAAAAACTATCGATTAGAGCAACTGGCCGCTAGAAATCTCCCTTAGGTAGCGGCTGAATTCGATGAAGCTATCTAGCTAGTGACGAAAATCCGATCACCGTCGGGGTTCGAACCCTAGGATCTCCTGGTCAGAATTTTCGTCTCTAGCTTTTCAGCTAGGTCGAATTCAGTCGCTGTCTGGAGGAGAATCCTAGCGACCGGCTGCTCTGATCGGTAGTTTACCGTGGTTTCTCTGATCAACACCAGGTGAATGCCGGAGCACTACCCTAACAAACGGGCCACGGACCGCGCGCGATCTTTCCTTCCTCTTCCTTGTCCTATCCTCTCCCCTTACTCTCTCTCTCTCTCTCACACACACACACACACACACACACACACACACATACACACACACACACATACACACACACACACACACACACACACACATGCAGTACTCCGGGAGACCGGTGGGGAGCTTACAGCTTGCCCCGGCTGGTGCGGTGCCCCGCTAGTGGGAGATACCTGGTTGAGGCGAAAACCTCGCTAGTCGACGGTAGGCCGGCGCCGGATCTCGCGATCCGGCGGGGAAGAGATCGCCGCCACGTCCCGAGAAAACACGCACTACACTTACGGGACCAAAAACCTAAGTAATGGGTGTGCCCGGAATCACGATCGATCAATCAATCAATCAATCAATCATCTTGGTCAGAAACTACAGCGACATCAGTTGATACCCTGAGCCACCTCTGCTGTCCGTCCGCTCACTCGCGTGCGGGCAGTCGGGTTGGAAGTGCTTGAGGTTGTGATCAGGTGGTTGATCAGCCTGTAAAACGACAGTGCGCGGCGCTGTAATGAAGCTTTACGTCGATGGAAAGTGCTCGCGCGGGCAAGATGGCGCCGCAGGACTGGGGGGGGGGAGAGTTCTCGCAGGGAGAGGGGGTGACGGTGCATCCCCAACTGCGCAGATTAGTAACTCGCTTATTTTCAGTCACTAGCGACGGGCTTTGATCACCACTTCAGAGGATTAGAATTTATCGAACTCTTTGTGAGATGGCGTGTTCCAACTAGTCTTTTGTTAGTGACGATTATCGTTAGAGCTTTCCAATAGGAAGATTTGGAGTTGTGATGCATGCAAATCGCTTTGAAAGTCTCGAGCACTGGATTAATGCTAGTTTATGCAATGTGAGCGCTTTAGTTTAATGTAATGGAGGTTTGGGTAGTGGATAATATGGTTGGTAGTTTTGGGAAATTTCTAGCGCACTTGGATTAGATAGAGCAGAGAAATGCTGGTCATAATTACATGGATAATGCATTATTTGGACTTGCTGATGGAATATTTTATTAGATGCTGACTGGGTAAATTCGTACTAACATTTTGCCATTGCACGAATAAACTGTGTGATTCACCTTTAGACCATATACTTGACATGAGACTAATTTCAGATAAATTATTGTTTAATTATTATCCTTTTTGAGATTAAACTGAACACACATAGTTTTACCTTTACTATTAATATTTTTAATATAATATATTTAGAAATAGTTGTTTTATTTTACTTAGTACATAATATCTAATTACGAAATCAACTATTTCACATCCCACATTAGATTATTATTAAAGCTCCCGTTTTTTAATCAGGTCTGTGCACGTTATGCACATTGTGCACGGCCAGTGTAAATCTTGTATGTATATAGGAGGGTGAGCGACAAAATATCGAATGCAAAAACTCGGGCCCAAACTATAGAAATATTCATTTAAATAAAAAGGTTCCTCTCCACAAATTTTATTTCAAAAATGTTCAAATTAGAAAATGATAGATCGTTATGCTCTAGTAAAATTTCTTCCTTCTTTCTTCTTCCTTCCAGCCGTAAATTAAATTTAAATCATACGATATAGAACATGGTAGTGTTTAAGTTTTAAAGTTTTGTCTTCATTGCTCCTCCGCACAATAATTCCTATTCCTCATCTTCACTGGGTAACATTGTTTAATTTACAGGAGAGATATAATTTTCAAAGCTTGATTACATTTGAGCTACAATAACTATCAATCTCAACTGCCTGAAACGCTAAAGAAACATGCTCCTAGAGAAATATCCAAAACCCAATTCCAATTTTTGGACCATTTACTACAATGATATAATGGGGTACAATGTGACTATTTTATTGTGTGACAGTATGTATGCAAGTTTTATTTTTAATTGGCGTACAGACATTCATAGTCATTTTTGTACGATGGACATTTATTTATTAAACACTTCTGTTTATGAAATTTTCTCTTCTGGAGGTGTGGATGTGAACATTGTGCGTAAAAAATATTGCAGAGAACTATTGTGACATTGAACATCCTCAAACTGGGTTCAATAGCTCAGCGGCAACGTTGACTCTGTAGCATCGTTGAAAGCGAAGTTCTACAGATCGAGTCCAGATGGTGGCGGATTTTCAACTCTATACTGCAACTATTAATAGTTTTTTCGTTATTTTATTTTACACAGTATGTAATATCTAATTACAAAATCACCTATTTCACATTCCACATTAGATTATTATTAATGCTCCCGTTTCTTAATCTGGTCGGAATTAATTCTTAGGTCTCGGATGGCGTATCATCAGCATACTGCAATATTAAATTTGCATACAGTTTCGACAATATAAACATTTCTGTCATATATTGTGTACTGGATATTGTGCGACTTTTACCCTGTCTGGAGAGAACCCCCTAGAGAGAATCCCCCCACGTGCACGTGTAGTCGGCGCGGCATATTAGGTTTCAGTGAGAGGAAGAACGCCGCCACCTATTGGGATATAACATGTCCCACGCTTACAGGATAACCTCAGGAGTTGTGCCTGGCGTCAATATTTTTAATTTATTAGACATTTGCCTACTGGTTTATCAATGTGAGGAGCAAACATTCAAACGTGACACGTCCACTTCAGTTTTTTTCCAATAAAACTGAAAAATATAGCACAAATTGTACACTTTATACCATCTTCAACTCAATGAACAGAGTAAATGATCACAGGTGTTGTCATTGTCAACAATGCTATTTATTTCAAGAGCAGCTTTCGATGGCTTCACCATCATCATCAGTTTCTAGTACAAGAAAAATAGCAAACAATTAGTTAAACAATTAAAACAAGAGATTATACAAAAAATTAGAATTTAAATATTATTAGTAATCTTTTAATCCTAATGTTTTGTTTAATATCTTGTATTATTATTAGTAATTTTAAAAACAGAATTAACATTTTGTGAAATGAAAGAAAAGGAAAAGAAAATAGGAGGTGTTAAAGCATTTTTATATAAGTAATTTTTTAATCTATGCAAGAAAGTGGATGAAATTCAATTGAACTTGTGAAAAAACATTTTTTGTAACAGAAACATGAAATTCAAGTTGAGCCGTTCCTTACCTGCAGTCTGGAAGCCACATTTTTGGCAATGAGAACACCTGTGATCATTTAATTTTAATTTCCAACGACATTTCACCACAAAACCAACATCAATGAACAGAATACTACTTAATGTATTATAAGACATCTCACGATTTTTTCCGGAAATAAGGTTCTAGGTAATAACAACAAAAGAACTAAATTTCTGCCAAATGAAGACGCCACCTTTTGAATGTTTGCTCTTCAAATTCACTCGGACATCCTGGTGTGATCATTTAGAAGCACACACCACTCGTCGTGTCGGCGTGTGGCGAGTGATCGCCGCGCCGGGCGAGAGCGCTCGGGTCGAGCGGCGATCCCCGGTAGCCCCGTGGACGCCGACCCGCTCCTCGAAACGTGAGTAGTTTCAGCGCGGGCAAATTGTCATAATTAAGTTCCATTCTCATTTCGGCCAAGTACGACTTCGTTACGCGGCCCATGGACGCACGTTAAGAGCCCCATTAGGGACCCTCCCCCGCCCCGTGCCCCCTCTCCTGACCCGCCAGCGTCCCCCATCCAGTGCTGCTACTGCCGCCAGGAGCGTTTCGACCGCTGAAAACGCCGGTTGCAAACGACGAACGCGGCGCCATCACGCCGGTTTAAAGAGAGAGAGAGATGCGTCAATTTTCGTTACGTTTGCTGTCTCGACTATCTGCCCCTTCGTGAGCGGCGAAAGCCTAACAGCGGTGCAGTGTAATGGACGATACAAGATACTGCAAAACTGAGTAAGTGATGGTACGCACGTAGATGAAAGTAAACAACTGGTTGCTGGAGGTGGCGTTGAATTGGCTTGCGTCGAGAGGTTTAACCACGTGAATCCTTTCCTTGCAAAGAACGGACGAGAAAGTAAAAGGTAAATAAAATAAGAACACATACTACTAGATCAATTTTGTATCTACAATTTTGTTTTCGTAATACTGTCCTATTAATATATCTGCATAACGCAACACAACAGTGTAATGGAAAGTTTATCTTAATGGCCGCCGGCCATTAAGGCTTCACGTGATCTTCAAACTATTTATTAAATTTCGTAAACAATGACAAACAACACACAGAACATACACAAACAAGATAAGACACACAAAAAATATGAAACGGTTCAATTAAAGTACTCTTATTTTCTAACATATTCATCATTGTAGTAAATCTGAATGAGAAATAAACAATTATTAATATTGCTAATTTCTATCCCTTCATAAAAAGGCATGACGTCAACGTACTTGAGTGTATTGATGTTGATGTAACTTCTTCGGTATTGGCTGTGCGAATAACTCTTGTAGATTCTGACTGTCGCCTCGGTTTACGAACCAAGTCTGTTCAACCGCGTCTGTTATTTGGTGACTATCGGTCTAATGACGTTAATAACTGTCATGATCAATATGGGTTTCAAAAAATATTATTAATGTTCTACCAAGATTTATAATACTAAACGGAGTTCTCTGAAGAATTATTTTACAGTATTAATGCTCTAGTAACTTTTTCAAGATTTCAAATTTTATATATTTGCCAATAATTAATTTATTTTTTGAAAAGAATTGGATTCTTTGTTGACACTACTATCACATATCCAATAGTTGGTGTAAAATCTAATTCGAAAAATTGTATTACGGTGGTTTCATAGTACTGGGATTTTAAAGAATTATATTATTTGCGATTTTTTCCTACATTTTTTGTTTTCCCTAGTCTCTGTCATTTACCCAGCAACCGCCTCTAGCGAACAGCTGATTTGCACAGGCGATCCGACTCCCCAACTTACTTTCACGATTCTGATGCAATTGCTTGACAGCTCAGAAACTATAGGAGGTGACTATTGCGAGAATTTCTACCATATGGCGTGATTTATTTTATTGACACAGATTTAATTAGTGAAATAAAGAAATGAGATATTGGGATGATCGCATCATGCATTACTCACGGATTTACAATTAATGCTAATGATTGCTAGCGCAATTAAAAATAACACGACTAATTATTGCAATATTTTGTAAGATGATACCCCTTCACTATCCTCGGTAGAGGGGGCGATGATTTCTGTCTCCCGGAATTGTCCATGGGCGAATGCACTGGGCGTTGGCACCTGTCCTCAAGCATGCGCCGCGGGCGGCAGCGTCGACAGTGATGTCTCTTTCAGCGGCGGAGCGGGCGGACGGCCACAGGCAGCCCTCATTGTCCCTGCATGGCCACCGCAGGCAGAGGGGAACAGGCAGAAATAGCGGTGGCAGACCGCTGTCAATGAGCGATCTATAGGCCGGGCGCGTGGACGTTTATTAGCGAGCCCGGGGCGAACACCTAGTCGCATGCACTGCTGGTGTTCCCGCGGGCTACTTCATCTTCATAAATATAAATGGATGTTGGTATGTACATAAGAGGAAAACTCCGACACCGTATGACCGATCTCTATGAACGTTGGCACTTCTACGTATTTTTTAACCAGAATGTTTATGTACTTTCAATTCTGTTACATGGCGCTGTAGAACAAAACTAAATATTCACGTCAAATGCAACCCGCAACGCACTCGGCAGCATTTTGAAACTATACCGTTAAATAATTCCAGATATTTTGTGGTAATCCATGATAAAGTTCCAAGGACAGTGAGATATCAACCACAATAAAGGATACAATTTTTTAATATTTAGAAAATTTCGTCATACATATGTTTCGGGAGGGTTTTTCCCATCATCAGTGACACTAAAATAGAAAATTCAGTAAACGAGTTAGCAAAATGAAAATTACAAATATACATAAACCTATTGAGCTTGAAAACTAATTAATTAAGGTACTTACCCAAGCAACACAGATTAAACACCCTTAATTAAATGTTAGTAAAGTGCTCCGACCCAGTATGCCGCCATCTTGTGCATCGCACGTGGTTCGGGAACAGACTGAAGGAAAGGGAAGGAGGAAGAAAAGAAGAAGCTAGTCAAAGAAATAAATTTAAAATTGGGCTGGATTTAAATTGGGATTGTTCATTGAGGCAAATTATATTTGGATTTTTGTACAATTTTAAAATTTCAAAATTTTCTAAAATGTTCAATTTAATACCTTTGTAAACAAATTTAATTAAATTATCCTTGATTGTGGTTGATATCTCACTATCCTTGGAACTTTATTATGAGAGACAAAGAGTGAGAGAGGCGGGAGGGGGAAAGACAGAGAAAGGGAGATGGAAGGGGAAAGACGGAGATGAAGGGCAGAATAACATCTGCCGGGTTCCGCTAGTCTGATTTATGTTCGCGGCGCATCGCCTTCTCATCGCGCCGTTCTTGAACGAGTCGGCGGCGGGGAAGCTGTAGAACGCGACCGAGCATCGCCCCAAATCCAAGGTCTGGGGGCGACGGAGCGAAATTGTGCCGGAGCGGGCGCGACCTTTCCCTCTCATTGTCCCATCCAGAAGTGTTCGTCAGCTCGATGAAACGCTCACAGGCTCCAGAGGCCACGCGAGGCGTAAACCTGGTTCATTCTAATAGGTCGAGGGTGACTGGTGGGGTCGTTAAACTTAATAATCAGGATCTGTATAGCTTCAGTTGAATGCGTCATTTGAAAAGGAAAGAATGTCCTTGTTCCATAGCTCTAAAAAAACAACAGACAAAACAAAACAAAAAAAGAAACAAAACTTAATAACATTCTCAGTTCGCATCTTGGACATCAATGTTCTACACAAAAGTAGTGGAACTGCCGATCCGGGTGATCAAGACTGCTATGACAGTAGTGTCGTGGCGATCTCGGGCCGAAGGATCGCGGGTTCGAGTCCCAACCCTGGCATGATTGTATTTGTGTTCGTCCTTTCTCCCCTCATCATCAGCATATCACTTCATTCAATACACAGATACCCTTAACGTTAAATCAATAGTCGTTGCTAATGACCTCGTCGTTAATGCGACCTTAAATTTACAAAAAGTAGTGAAACTAGTCGCTATTGAATGCTTGGGCTTCTCTGTAACTTTTTCTGTACTTCACTTTTCGGAAGTACAGAACCGTTTTTATAACTTACAGTTATTTCGTTTATAAAACAATTATGAAATGTTAGAAAAATGCAATCTTTTTATTTCTTAATTTTTGACTTATTAATCAATATTATCATAGAATAAATATATAATGATGTAAATTAACATATTGTGCTACATGGACATGATACATACTCTTACTAAATTAATAAGATCAGCATTTACTCATCGTCGATTTTCACTTGAGTCTGTGGCTATATCCAAACTTCTAGTAGAAATGGAGATATTCATGTGGGATGTATTTTACTATATTTTGAAATTGATTATTTTCTTTCCGTTCTTTGGAAGAACAGATGAGACTTTCTTGAAAGGCAAATCTGGACGTGCCATTAAGAATGAGTACTTGACGAGAACATCATGTACTCAAGTGCCACGAGGTAACTAAAGTATCATTGATCATACGTTAGCTGCTTTATTCGGAAAGAGTCACTCCAGGCTCACAATGAGGACTGCCAGGATGAGAAAGAGACTTGGTTGTCTTCTTAAAATAATTCGACCACCTTGCTTTCGAAGTCTATGATGTCCTCAGTGTCTATTACTGTTGTCACGAATCATTCAGGCATTTCCTAGATGATAATACTAGTTCTGTACGAGAATCAGAAAAATAATTCTGGACTTCTATCTTTTCTCCAGACATTGTAATTTTTAGTTGGCAATAGAACACATAGTTTAAAATGGACAAGCGTCATTTTCACACTGATCTATAGCTTCAATAATTACAAAGAAAATGTACATCTTAAACCTTTTCAAGAAAAAGTGGACTTATTTCCCGTTTGACATCACCAATTCAATTTACGTATTGGCCGTTTGCGACCGGTCTCCGGGTAGGGGTGGAGTGTCGGCAATGTTGTGTGCTTGTCGCATCTGGCCCGCATCTGTGTCGTCCTCAGCCTTTTGTCCGCTGGGGCTCCCGAATTCCATTACAAGACAAAATGTCTTTTCGGTGTCCTAACAGCACGATTCGTGACATTTGAGCAGCGCGGTTTAATTAATAAAATAATTTTTGCACACGGTGGAAATTGCCCTTTGTGGGCGGTTACATTACCCAGCATGCAGTTGAAGTACTACCTCTCTCAACACTGACATCAAAACAAACTCTACAAACTCATATCGCAGTTCACTGGCCTAGAGACTACTGCATTATGGTTCTCTGATAACAGTACACGCTCGAGACACAAAACAAATAGGTCTACTTAGTGAGATCAACCGTGCTTTGTCATGTTTTTCCTGTGCTCGAGGAATACATCATAAATTGTACGTTTGTATACTGACAATATGTTTCATTGTTCTTAATTAAATTACAACAATTTAATGACTAGTTAAAAGATTTACTTAGTGATCTTAAACATCTATATTTAACATTCCTTTGTTTCTACGTTCTACGCGGATGACCGACGTTGATTTTTGGACGATTTCTTTTCTTTAGGATATTCAGCTGCTCAAATCGTTCCGACTACAACCTTTAAAATCGGTGTACTGCATACCAATTAAGTATTTCTTTTAGATACACCCAGAAAATGTCAATGTGCTATTTTACTTCTCCAGCGCTGTGTTGTGATATAAATGTAGCCCCAAGTTAGTGGACCCATGTAAGCAATTGATAAATATTACACACCGCAGCTGGAAGGATTCTACCTAATAAATGTGTACGCGCTGAGTCTATATTTATTATCTGCTTGTATATGCCTTTTCATATTGTTGAAAACGTACCACACGCATGTTTACAGAAATTCCTTCAAAGAGCCAACCGCGGAGTGTGAAGAGATTAGATCATTTAAAGATGTGTGGACATGATACATCTCTAGTTCCAATAGACCGTGTATATACTTTGTAATCACTGTACATCTCATCTCGCATTATAACCAGCAGCGTTGTACTGATGCTATTGAGAAGTGTCATTGTCTAAATTCTGTTATAATGTGATGCGGCGGAGATTGGCACACTGTCAGAAGTAGTGGCTGGAAAGCATCCAAGAACATTCAAAAAGTGCCAGAAATTTACAACGTTATTTCACTTAAAATGACTGACGCCGCAGTGGGGGGGGGGGCAGAGTTGCAAGTCCTGAGGCTCTTGGTAGAGGCGGAAACTCCACCCGGACCCCGGTTTTATGGTAGTATATCAAGTCGATGGTGCCAAGGTGGATGCACTGAGAAAGACGATGCTAAGCTCCGTGTGCCTGTGGCACCAGCAGTTGGGCCCCCATCCGCCGCCTTTGGGCAGGGTCGGGCGAGACTCGTCCACACACATCGTATAAAGTCCGCCGGGGAGCATAAATCTCCCTGTCAAGATGCCTCAGATACTCACGTCGATAGCTTCAAGGTGGAGGCAGTGAGGAGAGGGGACGGGGACCCCGAGTCACCGCGGACCTTCGGCCGGGCTGGGCCCTCAGATGGACTCTGTTTTTTTTCCATGGCAGTACCCAATACTCATGGACAATTAAGTAGGGAATTCGTCCTAGGGCCGTATTGAGAGTGGTGCTTAATTAGGCTTCGGTGCTTGCCCGGACAGCTAGTGGTGCTGAGCTGGCAGAGTGACCTCACCCAGTCTTAATTAGTGAGGCGCCCCTTTGGGTGCTGCTGCGTTCCGGTGTATTCGGATATCATACAACAATGTAGGATTCACAGCCGGAGTTGTAATCAACATTTTCTTCCGGGCTAGGGGGCCGTGGTCTATAGGAAAATATACTTCCAAACGTTTCGTCCGTAACTGCGACATCCGTCGAACTGAGGATGTCCGTCACAGTTACGGACGAAACGTTTGGAAGTATATTTTCCTATAGACCACGGCCCCCTAGCCCGGAAGAAAATGTTGATTATTCGGATATCAGCCCATTGGTGTACTTGTGCGTCTATGGGGGTGCTGATATGGCTAGCGCCAGGTTTCCCACCCCGGAAAGAAATCATCCTGGTAGAAACAAGAATGCGCAGTTTGTAGGCTGCACGGTGTTCATATGCGTAAACATCCCTGACGTTTGCTATGGCAGATGATGACTTTGAGAACGTATCACAGTATTTTATAAACAAGATCCTGATAATGCTTAGCTTTACAATTCAGTGATACCATGCCAAAATATTCTGAACACATGATGTAACGCATCTTTAAATTAGTATAATCATAATTGTTCCGATTTTACGAACAGTTTCAAGTTTAGGAATCAGATAAAGCACCTCTCTTAAGTAACAATTTGCTTTTTTATTGAACTGTATATCAGATTAGACAATAAATGCATTCAAAAGTTACTGTTCCCCTATTCGTCATTTTGAAATAAAGAATAAATGGATTTCACGTGTATGTTAATAGAGCATAATATAATACAATCAGTACAGTACTAAACTAAGAACGCCCAGAGGCGACATTTCGACTCCTAGCGCACTTTTGTTATTGTAACATCTTTGTTTTTGAAGATAGAATTTTGTGATTTCGTGACTTTCATCAATTTTAATTATTTACAGTACGTTAAAAGCTGAATCTTGTAATAAGCATATTTCGTGAAAAATTATCGAATTTACCTAGAACGCCCGCGAGGCGTCATTTCGACTCCTTGGATACTGACCCTGATTCTTTTAGGATCTGTTTTATATATTTCAACGCCGAAAAATGTTTAATGTCTCCTAGTATATCGGACACTTTCTTATGAAATATGCGAGCATTCCTTTCGCTTTGAATTTTTTTCAGGCCTTCTTGTACAATACATGTAAAGTCTTGAATAAAGAGTTGAATCATCACGGTACAGCAAAAACATCTTTGTTTTAAAAATTAAATTGTCACTTGAAAAAAAAGGAATATCATATGATAGTTCAACGACCAAAATTTTTCATATTATTTTTCTAAAGCGAAATATTCCGAGTTTAGAAGAAGATTTTAGTATTGAAGTACATCAGAACAACGACGTGTTCTTGTACTTCAGAAATAAACTTTGGTCAGGAAAGTAATAAAGATACGGCGATACCTAAACGGTGTATTGGTAAAAGACAGGACGAAAATATTATTAAAATTAATATTGTTTTAGAACAATGCATGTAGAGAGAGATACATTGTTATTTAAAAAGAACAGACAGCCGTGACTTGTTTTGACAAGCACGAGAGAGAGTGAAACACTGGAGATCGAACCAAGAATGGAAACAAAAGAGATGTCGATTTTAAAAACATTAGATGAGATGCGTTTGAGACACGAGCAGTGCGGATCGTGTGTTGCAGGCAGAGAAGAAGAGATTTGCTAACAAGATATTAGAAACGTTTTTTAATCGCGACGAGGTACAGATTGTAAACTGTAGGTCGAGACGTGAGTTTTTCTTAAGGAAATAGTTTTGCAAAGTGAAATTCTAAGGGACGCGATCGGAAGAATATTCGGATGTGACATGAACTTTTGACGATATTAAGTACGTAATTATTTACGCGTATGGATTTAGCAGCAACGAACTTTGCAGCCAAAACAAGAATGATGGTTCATGGTAAATGGTAGCCACAGACAACGGCCAAGCTTGCAGTTCATCTCGTCAACAGGAAGTATATTTGGGAAGAAAGAAGAACTTGATTTGTCAGAGATATAATTGTTCAAGGTCCAAGAATGTTCCTAAATGTAAGATAGATTTAAAATTAAAGAAATTCTTTTTTTTTTCAAGTAGTTGATGACCATCAAAAGTTAATTGTTAACATCAAAAGAGAATTATTAATATCAAAAAGGAATTGTAATATAAAAAGGGAATAATTAATATCTAAAAAGAAGTTATCAAAATTAAATACTTTTTGAAAGAAAAGGTCATTGAATAAAAAACACGGCCGACCCCTCATGTCGCTGATGCTACAGCCATACCATTGTTGTCATTATTAAAATAGAAAACCGTTCATGAAAAACAATCCTCTTCGTTATTTGCTAGTAAATATAAAAAAATATTACCAACT
The DNA here is from genome assembly GCA_031308135.1 of Acheta domesticus. Classification (NCBI taxonomy): domain Eukaryota; kingdom Metazoa; phylum Arthropoda; class Insecta; order Orthoptera; family Gryllidae; genus Acheta; species Acheta domesticus. Next base: position 4,557,599 of record JAHLJT010008756.1, read on the forward strand.
GAAACCTTTACACGCGGTGTTTTTCAGCCCACGATACCAGGAGGAGAGCCCCAAGAGAGTAAGTATTTTAATGTCACGAAAACGGCCGGGGACGTTACTGAGCTAGCCACCCAAATTATATTGATTCCATAGTTCAGGTCGAACTTAAGGTAAATAAATAATAACTGTTTGTGTGAGAGAAACTCAGAATCATTACATGGGTTTAGTTAAGTGATAAATAATTAATGTTTTAAAAGTAAGATAGCGAGGGATCGAGGAACTATTACAGTATACAGGCAATTTGGACTCAGATGGTGATGATGTGGTCAGATATACTTCGTTTCTTATTCACTCTTGTTTCATGAATCATGTTTTCGAATTACTAAGAGAGGTTTGAGAAGAAATGAATAATTCACAATTTTATCTCAAAAATAATTTTTCTTTAGTATGAAGTGATACATTTACTAACTGTAGGCGTATTATGTCAGATGAAACGACCTGATCCATTTGGCATTTTCCTTTCAAAACTCGATGTATTTACACAGTTTACGGTATACAAACCGAATGAAAGCAGCCAATTGTGACTTGTGGGGGATGATCACTAAAAAGGTGTATGTCCAATTAGCAATGTCTCCATTCACTGGAAATATTGGGGAAGTATTGAATACCAAGAGGAAAGGGGAAAAATGAAGCGGTGAACTACGCATCAGAATACAGGAAAGGTGTTGATCAAATGTCTGGGATAATATTCTATCAAACGTGCTTGAAAACTTTGGCTTTTACAAGGCATTAAAAATTTGAATCATACAACTCAACTTATTTTGTACTGTATGCAGTATACAAAGTAAATACTACTCGAACAAGAACTAAGGACCATATTGAACATGTGATTAAATTTCTTTGAACACACCATCATTAACGGACATCAAGTTTATATCGGGATGAAGCAAACACAAATTTGGTAACATGTATTTGTTTATAATAAATATTATTTAAATAAAGTAATTAATATAAATAAAGTTGACATAATGCGATGCAGTATGGGAAGGGCAATGCGCAGGAAATCTATTTTTCTCACGCATATGAAACTCGTAACATTTTTTATTGTTATTGTTGCAAACATTTTATTAATAGATAGAACTTTACTTTTCAACATATTATTTTGTCAGTTTACTTTCCCTTTACGTCCAAGACGTTTCTTTAACTTCCATTCTGCGGAGTAGAATTGGCAAGAATTGTTTAAAATATATTTAAGTTGTAGTGTAATAATTCCATTCTGTACTACATAATTATCTTTTTTATTGTTATACTAACGTATTAAATATTTTTGCAATATTTCTTTTTAAGATGTATCGTTGAAGGATCGGAATCGAAACGACTACGCTGAGCGTTCTAGTGTTAATGTTTCAATTGTAAACTACATATATGTTGGAGTGTAGACTAAATTTTATACCATATCATTAATTATGAGGTAAATGTTTGATTTCAATGCTCGAAGAGTGAAAAAATTAAGTATTGAAGCACACAAGCTAAAAGTGGGTCGATGCTCCAGTGCAGAGGAAAAACTGTGAAAGCAAAAGAAAAAATAAAATACTTGGGAGTGGGATTGATCGCAAACATTGCGCCTTCTGTCTGTCTCTTGTCGCAACCTTTCCTACTCGCACAATAAAATGTCACTTTTACCACTTGAATCATAAATAACTTATTTTGATGAGATCCATTTAAGTTTGTCACAATAGTATTTTAGTCGCGGAATTCTGCTGGATAGCTTAGCTCACCCATGATTATATTCGTCTGCCCAAACTCAAGTTATCTAACAAACTTGTTAACTGTAATGTGTTTAAATACTGCTCCTCAGTATAAGAAAATTCAACTTCAAAATTCGACTCGTATAATTTCAATGTTTTGACATTTTAACATAGAAATTTACAATATATATTAATTACAGAAAACATTTTCATTCTGAACGCTGCATTTGTTCTATTAATAGAATTTTAACGAATATTAAAGCGAGTGGAACTTAACGAAGGAAGTGGAGAACTAGACATTTAGTAGTTTGTTTTTAATAAATATTCCCTTCTTTCTTTTGGGAGAAATGCTTTCAAAGTAATTTTAATTCAAATGTATTCGAAATATAATATTTTATTCTTACTTATGACACACAAGAATAAGAGGCGTGAATATATATATATCTATATCTATATCTATATATATATCTATATATATATATATATATATATATAGATAGATAGATATATATATATATATATACATACACACATACACATATATACATGTATATTTCTGACGATAATCCAAACTAGAGTAACTCTGCAACATTTCTGGGATAATTTCCTATTGTTTACATATTTTGTTTCATACGCGTAATTCAGGATAGTAGAAAAGGATAAATTCATTAAAAAAGCACGCGAGAATGCGTCTGTTTTCCATCACAATATCTTCCATTACTTCTTTCCACTCGTATATTTTGAATCAGAAGTTTTCATTAAAAACTGTCACCAAAATAAGCATTCATAATGAAAATTGTTTGAAACAACACACATCTACATTTATAAGAGTGTTAGTGGAGACGTATTGCTTTTTCACTCAGTCATACAATTCCTCCATCTGACTTTTCGCGCACGCATATACGCAGTACAATCCCTAGTCAACGCTTTTACGGAAGGAACAGCGGGACCTCTCTTAACGCAATAAGGGAATTTTTCGCTGACCCTCTCATGCACAACTCTTAAAACAACACCGACTGACTTAATTCAATTACTGCGAGCCGGACAGCGTCCCGCGTAGCTTTGGGAATAATACATAGGACGTTGCGGAGGATGCCCTCTCGTCGAGAACTCATTTCGACATTCCGAGCACGCTCACGCTCGGCTTCTGGGGATGGGACATGAACGCGGCGGCACTGCTGTCACAGAGTTCGGCAAGTGAGCATGCAAACACTGCAGACCACAGTCCTTTTCGAATATCTCGAGTTAGTCCATTTTGAAGCACGCTCTGCGTCCTGTCAGTGCTCCATAAACATCACGATAGGTTTGGTTTTCAAATTATTTTTGTATTGCTTGTGGTGAATTACCTTCGCCTTACCTTCCGCTTCAGGAAAATGGTTGCAAGTTCAAAAGTACAAGTTTTTACTGCATATATACTGCTAGTAATGGTTTTAAGCCTATAAGCTATTGTATTATATGTTTTATATTCGAAACAAAAAATGTTGATCGATGGAAAGTAAAACAAAATGGAAATGAAAAAAGGGGAATAACCAGATAAAAGTAAGAGAATATATGATAATGACATTTTTATCGTTATTTCAGTGTCAGTGCAGTCAGCCAGTTTACAAAGGACAGAACTAATGTGATTTATTACGTAACTGAAAAATGCTGTATATTACATTTCTGATTCATAAATTTTCCATGGATTTTGACTAACAAATTATTTTTCTGCGTAATTGAATAGAATTAACTTCATGCAGCTTTCAGATCATCCATTAATTGCAAATTTTATTTAATCATAATGAGAATACGCTCAACGAAAGGTCAATTATTTTTTAAAATTTGGTGTGAAACTTTTAAATCAATTCTAAACACACTCCGAAAAATTCATTAAAAATTCATACAGTTAAAAAATAGCATATTTATTCGTCAAACGGGAATTCTCAATGTGTAAGGTTCCATCTAGTGTCAGATTCGAATGTGAAAATTGATTGAAGCCACAGTGAGTGCGAGCATGATGCAAGTTATACTAATCTTTTTCTTCTAGGTATTTCACGATGAGAGATTTCAACCCAAATCTATGTGCTGTCGCCTTCAATGATATCATTTGAGTCTCCATAAGCACATGCATACTAATATAAATGACAAGTGATATTTCCAATTATAGGCTTTTTACATACGACGTAGGTTTCCAAACGTTTGCGGCTGGAGTCAATGGGTTTTTGGATTCTCGGAACAGACCGCCTTCTAGGATGGTTGCTAGCATTTCAGCCGTTACCTACGTTCATACATTCTTCAGGACTTTTGGGCTGTTACGGAGATGCGGTGTCAAAGCATGGTTGCCAATGTTTCGGTCATCGCCTAAGACTAGACCTTCAGGTCGATAGGCTGTTCCGGAGGTGCAGCATTCCAGGCATGGTTGCCTACGTTTCGGTGGACATATTGCAATGTTAAGGGGGGAAAAGAATATTGTCGTACGCTGACAGAAATGTGTGCAAAAATACCGAGAACGGGGCGAATTCAGGACAGCGAATAATCGATGATTCAAATAGTGTGACAAATGTGATGAGAGAACAGTTGAGCGGTGATGGAGAAGTGAACTGACCAGAGGATGGAGTTAGTCTTGTTACACACCTATACGCGGATTGCTCCAGGACATGCTGCTCTGGGTGGTCTCCTACAAGAAACTATGAACTCAAACATTGGCAGTCCCCTACCAATAGGAGGTGTCAACAATGTACTCGGCGTAGTATTTTTCACAAGCTTTGTTTTAAGTAAGAGTTACTGTTTCACCTTGTAGAGCCTATATTAAGTTACAGTTTTCTCCTAAATCTAAATGATAGTTTGGGTGGATGGTTACAAAAACAATCGCAAACCGTCGCAATGGATAATGGGCTTGTGAAGTCTCCGTTGTTCTCTTACAGCCCCACAAACATATTGCATTTTATGTTAGTATCTGTCAGATGTGAAGGACAGTTGCGGAAACGGGGCAACGTAATGAATGTCAAAGTAGATATTCACAAAAAGACGTGGCCATGACCACGCGGTAAGGATCACAAGTACAGACTATGTTCTAAAAAACAAGTACAGATGTGTGACTTTTATTTGTCGTATGAAAGAAATGCTGTACTAGTGTGTGTTCAGGATAACAGATGGCTTCTGATTAGCAAAGAGAGCAAGGCGAAATCAGTTGTCTGACTGTCACTGTGCCATATGAATTCACCCCGTTTCAAGCAAAGCTTATGCACCAAGATAGCCGTTATCGATGGGAGAAATGTCCGAGAATGTCACAGGGATTTTGGGGGAATGTCACAGGATGGAAGATATTGGGAATAATTCCCTTCCATTGTGAACACTCGCGATATGGGCAGAACAGTTTCTGCGAGGATTCGTATCAGCCCAGTGAACAGCAACGCACGTGACGACCTGTGTGTGTGTGTGGTGTATGTGTGTGTGCAGACCAAGTGGCCCGTACGATAATGGGCCATCAGCGTAATCGGGCCTTTAGAACATTTGGAATGTTGTGAACGCATATACACTAAAATGCTTTGGATCATGAAAGCAGCACTATCATTTAAAATACCGTAATAAATACGAGAAACTCAATTTTTGGTGTGTCGTTAATTGACCTCGTACTTAGTTCTCACTTCGGCCTTCCACGTGGATATTTCACATTTTCCATCAATGCTCATATTCTCGCAAAACACAAAAATAGTTGCCATGACTTATGCCCGCAACCTCGTATTGAAATGAATTCTTGGGAACGCCGTTGACGCCCAAATAGCTGATTTTCTTGCACCCGGACCGGCCTTTAGATGCCACATTTAAACATTCTTCGCGTACGCAAATGTGACTGCCGAGCAGAAAACTAATCAAAATATTATCGCAAAGGGTTGGGGGGGTCACGTGTAGTCACGGAAGGGGCAAAACGGAAAACTTAACAGCCCGCAGGGGAACATAAAAACTAGAGTTAATGGACAAAGTGCGAGAGGAAGCGGGAGTAGAGGACACCAAACTTCAAACTTTAAATTGGACCAGATGAGATGGATTGCACCCAGCATGAATGCGTGGGTTCACGGATAGTAAATGTCGAAACTCTAGATGAGTGGAGAGCGAATGATGGAGAAGAGAGACGTGCAGCTACAATAAAGTTAATACACCAAAGAGGAGTGAACTGGCTGACGAGAGTGAGAGGATGAAATTAGAACCATGTGGCGACAGGAGCTGCACAAGTTTATTGAAGAATTCATAAGCGGGAGAAAATATGAACGGTGGAATAAATGAACAGATGAAGAGGCCGAGATCTGACGGAAGTGTTACCGAAAATTGAGAAGGGTAGGTGGATTGCAGAAGAATGAATTTAAACTGAGAAGGGGAAGAAAAACAGACAAAACGTCGGGAGAGGTTTGGTGGAAATCTTCATCCCACATGCGTGCGGTAGTTAATAGTAGCGAAGAGTCAGAACTTGGCGGATCCTGTGCAGAACAGGTAAACGTTATAATGAGGGAGGATGGCTGACGAGGGACCGAAATATGAGGTGGAGATGGCGCTAGGAATAGGGATTAAGGAAATGCACGTCGGACACGAGGTCGGAGGGGGCAGTACAAAGCCAAACCCCGGGACGGCGGGTGCCAACAAATCGTGCGACACGTAGGCGTGGACGCGCAGGAGTGACGCGTAGGCGTTGGCGTGACGTAGGCCCAGCAGAGTTGGCTGAAGTACGACGCGAGCTTTCCACGAAGTTGGCAGAAGCAAATTTTGACAGAAATTTGTACGTGTGCGGCGTTGTGGCTTGAGGTTAACTTACTAACCCTGGATGAATTAGTGTGTTTAGTATTTATTTGTTCCGGGCGATCAACTATTTAGATCATAAAATCACTCGCTCTGTACACATGCAGTGCGTATATTATACACACATAATTCATACCCCATGAAGTTGTGGTGTTCCCTTCCCGCTGGAACGTGAGATCCGGCACCAATCAACACGTTGGTCTGCGAAAAACTCATCCCCATCGATTAACACGCCCACTGGGCCACCGAGACATGCTCTGAGTTCCCGAATGATCTCCCGACATGAGCGGTAATCTAAGTATAAATCGGAGTAAATCTAAGCATAAATGCGTGAAAGGGTAAAAAAGAGGGAAGAAATGACGCGTGGTGTCTGTTTGCTTGTGGTTAATTCGAACCAAGTATTGAAGTCATTCGATAATCTACCTTCATCGACATTTGAAATTTGGGAAGAACTGATCCACGATGTTACAAAAACAACGATTAAGCAGTGAGATCAGCAAAAAGGAGGATGGTGAGAGCGTCAGTTTGGTGGGCCTACGGTGCGGGCGACGGGAGCAGGGGAACGGAAAGTAATGGGTCAGAGGATGGGGTCTCAGCCACCTGGCGCGGATTTGCGTGAGGCTGGCAGAACTAAAGTTTGCTGGGGGACACGAGAGGCGGGCCACATCTGGGGAACAGCTCGGCTTGCTCTAGGCGTGCTCGAGGCTGACGCCTCGCCCAGGACGGATTCACTTAGGCTGCGGGGCGGGGCACGTGAGGCACTCGTAACGCCGCGCGGACGCCTGCGCAGAATCACGGCTCGACACCTGACGCCGCCTGGCGCGGCGCCGCACCTGGCCCCACCCCTCCCACCCCGCCCCCCACTCATCCCTACCCAGTCCCCTGCCACGTCTCCCGCCCACTCATGGACCCGTCCTTCCTCGCCCCGCTCTTCCCCGCCCTCCGCTATTCCTCGCCCCTCCTTCCTCGCCCCTTCGCCCCTTTCTCGCCCCCGCCCTCTTCGTTCTCGCCCCTGCCCTTTCTCGCCCCGCCCTTTCTCGCCCCGCCCTTTCTCGCCCCGCCCTTTCTCGCCCCGCCCTTTCTCGCCCCGCCCTTTCTCGCCCCGCCCTTTCTCGCCCCGCCCTTTCTCGCCCCGCCCTTTCTCGCCCCGCCCTTTCTCGCCCCGCCCTTTCTCGCCCCGCCCTTTCTCGCCCCGCCCTTCCTCGCCCCGCCCTTCCTCGCCCCCGCCCTTCCTCGCCCCGCCCTTCCTCGCCCCCGCCCTTCCTCGCCCCGCCCTTTCTCGCCCCCGCCCTTCCTCACCCCGCCCTTCCACGTCCCGCTCTTCCCCACCCTGCCCTTCCTCGCCCCTCCCTGCACCATCTCTCCTGCCTGTCCCTCCTCCCCTCACACTTCCCGTCATCCAACCCCATCCCTCCTCACTTCGCCCGTCTCAGCTCACTTCTCTACACCCCAATCCTCTCCACCTCTCCCCATCCCTCTCTGGCCCCTCTAACTCATCTCAACCCCGTCCCGCCCCACTCTTAGACCCGTCCCTCCAAGCATAGTCCCTTCTGCCTTTCCCTCCTCACTTCGCCCTTCCCCTCCCCCACATCGCTCTTTCTCGCCTATTTTCTCACCTCAATCCTCTACGTCCGATCCTCCCCACCTTGCCCCATTCCTCCTCCACTCACCCCACACCGCCCTGCCCGTTCTTTTCGTTCCAACACTTCTGTCTCCACTTCCTCTGCGCCTCACCACCTCTGTCGTCCTCTCCTTCACACCAAGCGCCTCCTCGCCCCTCTCTTCTCGCCCCCCTCGGCACATTATTCCCTGCCTCCCCCTTCCCTTTCCCTCCCGCGCACGTGCCTCGCGTTCCATGGAAGGAACTCTACAGGGGAGGACCTAAATGCCGGCAAAACTTTCCTAGCTGCAATGCATCAGATTTAATTTTCTTCTTTGTAATTGTACACTTGCAAAAGTAAAAATGTTTATTTTATTATTTATAAACCCTGGGAGAAATTTTTATTTGAAGTGTATATAGAGTGTCCGCGTCGAAAATTGGAAAACAAGCTCTTAATACAATTTTAAGCATATTTTGTCTAATAAACTTCTTGGATATTCCGAATGGCTGAGTCGCAATAAGGACACCCAAGTTGATTTGAAAAAAGTGTTTTGTAGGCAACAATTTGCATCGCAAAAGCATAGAAACACTCCAGAAATATATTAATTGTTTATAATTTACAAAAGAATTAATATATTTGTTCAGAAATAAAAATTAATCGAGAGTTAAAAAAGCAGTCGAATTGTGTATATTGGGTGCTTTTTTTATTTCTGTGTTAATTTTTTTCTGAACAAGTACATTCATTTATTTCGTAAATTATAAACAATTAAAGTTTCTGGAGTGTTTCTATGCTTCTGCAATGCAAATGTTTGTCTAGAAAGCATTTTTTTAAGCCAACATTGACTGCTTATTGCGGCTCAGCCATTCAGAATATCCAAGTAGTTATTAGACAAAATATGCTTTAAATTAGTCTTAAGAGCTTATTTTCCAATTTTCGACGTTTGCTCCCCGGACACCCTGCGTAAAACACAACTCTGCCAATTTAGTAGTATTAATAGTAAATAAAACATTATTTTTGCAAATGTGAGATACTGAATGTTATATTATTGTAAAAATATCTTCGAAAAGTTATTTTTTCTGTAATGAATGTTGTAATAAACAATTTTATGTTTGTGTTTATTTGATGTGTACGTCTGTGGTTTGTTTGCGACGCTACTGCCCCGTCATGCGCCTGATATTGATCAAAAAAAACGCTGAAAACTACCTATCAGAATAGCCTCCCACTAGAATTCTTCATAAAGGGTTGAATTCGACGCAGCTATGTAGCTACCGTCTAAAAGGCGCAACCGCCGAGCTTCGAACACTAGAACTTCCAGATAAAAGGCGCTGCAGAGCAAAAACTGTTACTGTAGCAACCACCACAGCCGATGATCCCCCATCACCTGGACCCCACCTTTACAGCCCGTAAACTATTTAGGACTTCACCTCGACACAAAATTAACCTAGAAAAACTCATATTGATATCAAAGTTAAACAAGCAAGAAATATATTATTCCAACTCCGGCCACTAATCAACAAACACAATCCCTGTCTTTCACAAACTACAACAATATTTAAAACTATGATAAGAGCATTAAAGCTCTACGCATCCCCAGTATGGACAAACGCAGCCCCACTCATGTCAATAAAATCCAAATAATTAAAAAAAATTATCTGATTAATCACAAATGCCCCTGGTTCGCAAGTAATAAACAACTTCATTCCAAATTAAACATGAATACAAGAATAAACCAAATAGCCTATGTACCCCACATTTTATACCAAAACCTGACAGACATACCAGCAGCATTCACTTCAAATTCGCAAAAAATCCCTCCCACACCCGAATAAAAAATATATTACCATTTGAAGCCTTTCTCAAAATAGACAACCAAGATTCTTAACCTCGAGTTCTTCCCTAGAGTATTCCCTTCAATGTTTACAATAAGTTAGCTTAGATATTTTAACTAGTATAAGTCAAACTAAATATCTGTTAAGTGATTACACTAAACGATGTTTTCCATCTAGAATAAATAAATGTGTTATATGTAAAAAGAAGCAGCCGATGCTGCTCCTGAGTTTGAAAGCAAAAGAGTCCATGAGAAGTTTTGCAAGCGGTCGTCTGTGTGCAGATGCCATGCTGCTCTTTTCCTAACTTTCATCTTCTCTCCTTGCGGGCGGCTCTTACCCCGTGCGCTCTCTACGCGTCTGCAAAATTTCCTTCAGCGCAGCGCCAACATCCTCTCTCGTCCCCTCCAGCTCTTACTCATCGCTCCAGGCAATTCCACCACATCTCCACTCTGCCTCTGTGTTTCACACACCGCAATTAAGGCCCCTTCCGAGGTTGCTGCAAAAACCGCGAGCAGTCCTGAAAGCACACTTACGCAACTTTTGTGCCTTTCCAAGGGTACTTACTCATCACCTTCTGTGAGGACAAAACAAACATGTCCCGTTCATTGTCGCTCCGCGAAGGGTTATATCTATTTATCCAATTTTCATTTTATTAAATAATGAATTAACTAACTAATTTTCACGAGAGTACAATATATTTCCCGCAGTAAATTATTATCAGACACTCTAGAAATGTCAGAAATATGTGAAATAAAAAGCGAGCACCCATGCAAAACAATGCAATCTTTAACAAACTGGTTCACGAAATTTTATGACTTTATATTTTACACTTTAATTTATCACAAATATCGGACCCTCACTAACATACAACACATATTACGGTTATTCAAATGATTACAACCTCTTTACGTTTCCTTGGACACAAAAACTACGAATAGAAGTGTTGAAATTGATACATAAATTTGATTTCCACATTTGGGCGGTAAAATTTGTTTTGGGATGAGAAAGGTGATATTGACGATGTTATTTACTTGCGCCAAGCCCAGTAGGTTTTTAAAAATAAATATTTTTTTTAGTTTTCCATATTCTACGGCAGCGGTGATAGTGGAGCGGCTTGTCAGATCGATGTGGGTTCCTTGAGGCGCCATTGTTAATGAATACCCCTAATGTATTATTAATATTTGTAAAAGAGTAAGGCAAGGCAAAACTTCGAATAGGCTTCGAACTTTCTCGTTCATGTTGCGGTTGTGTGCGGCGAGTCAAATCGCGCGCCTAACCGCCAGTGCACAGCGGCAACTTGCAGAGCAGCGGACCGTGGAAAGAGCGGTCCAACGAAGAGAAGGCAGCCGGGTCAGCGACGCCCCAGAGCTGAGGCGAGGCTACACCGCCGGGACCAATAAAAGCGGGCTCCGCCGACGAGTTGGCAGACAGTTTCGGTGTAGAGTTCCTGGTGTGAGTTAGTGCGAGCAGCGGTAATAGTGAGATTTTGGACCCGGCAATTGTGTATTGGACATTCGTACAGATTATTGTTGAATCGTTGATTGGGGTACATCTTATGGAAAATGGTAATCTGGCTTGTATTTATGGACTAATTCTTTGGTTACCGGAATTGTTATCTTGCACTGGCATTTATCTTGTTCAATAAAAACTATGTTGACGAATTTCTGTGTTTTCCTGGACATAACAGCTCACAAACTCAATTTTTTTCAAGAGTTGTTTTTATTTTGTCAGTTACATTCACATATGAAAGTCTAAAGCAACCTAAAATATGTCAAGGAGACTTCTGTAATACTGATTTTTCTGAAATCGTGTCTGATACGAGAATCGCATGAATGCCAATCAGATGCGACAGCACAATGGAAGGGAATTTCGAAGCTGAGTTTAGATTAAAGCCAGCATTGCCTCTATCTCTACAGACTGTGACCGGTTCTTGAGTTTAAAATCTGACGGTGGAGGATTTTCCACTCTATCTACACAGCTACGTCAAATTCACTCGCTATGTGGAGGAGAATTCTATCAGCTGACTGCTCTGGTCTGTAGTTTTCCGTTTTTCCTCCAGTCAATAGCAGGCAAATTCAAGGGCAGTATCCTAACAAAACGGGCCATGGACTGTGCACGATCTTTCCTTACTCTCTGATGCCTTATATTCTTCCGTTACACACACACGCACACACACTGACATTTATATGCACTATTCTATCACACCCTGGCCATGAGGAGCAGCCGGGAGTTTAGAGCTTGTCCTGCTTGGGACAGTGCTCCGTTGGTGAAAGATACTTACAGGAAGAAATATCCAAAACACCGGCGTGTAGATCGAAGTCGGATATCACCATCCAGCGGCGAAGGAATCACCGCCCACCTCATGGAGCAAAAACATCACTACAGTAACGGGACGGCTAATGGCCATAACAGTTGCCATGCCGGGAAATATCAATCAATCAATCAGTCAGTCGAAGGTGATTCGAATATATGAGGGCTCTTCTTGCTGGAAAATGCTCTTCTACAAATTTTCTCCCTCTGCACTTCATTAGGCCGGCATCGCGTTGTGTGGTGCACCTGCTCTCCCTGCTGAGTGGCAGCGTAGAGTGAACGTCTCTACACTCATTTACACGGTGCATCAGCCTCGCCGAGGTATGGGATCCACCAGTGTATTTCATGGAGGTCTTCTTATGAGAAGATTCTCCTCCCCCACACCAGTGTTCTTTATCATCATTCCTTCGCCCCGATACTGCCCCACATTGTCCTCGCGTGTCCTTCGTTCACATTTGAGCGTCGACGTGGGAGACAGGATACGCGGTGGAATCACATTTTGGTCATGTCTGCGAGAACTCCAGCGAGGGATGTCGTGGACGCAGTACATACAAAAAAATTGGGTTTCATTTTTTAAGGCAGTTCAGAATTTCTATAATCTGTCTTACAGTGATCGACTGGGAAAGCATTTTGTTTTTTATTTTCGCAAGTGTAACTTTTTATCATTGGACAATAATACAGAAAATAATACACCAAGAAATTAGAATATATAAACTAGATAAGGATCAGACATTAAACATTTAAAAAACACGTTACAATATGAAATCACGAAGTCAAGGAAATCATTAGTACATAATAATGTAGTACATAGCCTAATTATAGGATTGACATAATACGAGTGTATAATATGCAGTAACATGCATTGATAATGCACGGAATGATTTTTTTTTGCCTGAAATACTGTATATGTGGCATTCCTTTCTAATTTGTATTTTCATTCACATATTTTCATTCTTTCTTCTCATGTGTATTCTTTTCACGAATACAAAATCGCACTCCATTTTAATTTTCCATTTGGTTTTCTTTTATCCCCGTGTAGTTACTAGCGTTCTCCCCATCTGCATGTTTCGCGGTGGCCTTGTTTTGCCAAAAACTTCAAAGACAACTTCATTTCTATTCTGAAAACAAAACATCCATCACCTTATAGCCAAGCAACTCAATAAGATCGACTTTGTAACACCATTCACACGCAATATCCAAACATCGGAAAGGAAGTCAAGTTGTAAGAGGCGAATTGTCACGAGACACACGAACCGTTTTCCGTGCTTCTCACCTGGGCGAAACGCTCTCTCCGTCCCCCCCGCCATTCTACTCCTTTCACCCCCACCACCCACACCCTCCACCCTCTTCACACGTCTAGCGCGACTTGGTCGGCGAGAGGGAAGGGGGGGGGGGCGGCGACGACGACGAAAGAAAAGGAACACTTCCTCGCGGAAATTGGAGTTTTGTTGGGACGTGGGAATGCTTTCCTGCACGTCGCCCTGGGCGCTTTTCGATGAAAAAGCGAAGAAAGGAGCGAAAGGGTGGGGGGAGGTGGGGGCGGAGCTGGGGTGAGGAGGGGCGGGTTCGAGTTGGGGTGGAGTGGGGGGGGCAAAAGCGGGGGCGGAGCGGGAAGAGAGCGCGGAGGGAGCAAGGCGGGGCTTGGGTGGGGCGTGGGCAGGGTCGGGGCGGGGCGGGGGTGAAGCGGGGCTGGGGCGGGGCGGGGCGCAACCCCCAGCGTCTGGAGAGACAGATTGGCCTTGGACGAGTTATTACGTAACCCTGTCAGACCCGCCCGCGCTTTCTGGGAATTCCGCGAGTGCTCGAAGGCGGCGTCTGGCATGTGCGGGCAAGTGCGAAGGGAATGGCAATGAAATGTTTGATGTACTGCGTGGCGCAGACGCCCTTCTGCGCGCCCTTCGGCGAAATTGTTACCTTTTGAATTGACTCGCTCAACGAAATGATTTCACTGAGAGTATAAAGATGTTACAAGGCTTCCCAGGGAATTCGATTTATGAAAACATCTTAGTAGATTAGTCTGTAGAGCATAGAATTTTAATATTTTTTCTGATCTATTTATTTCTAGAACCTGATTAGAAACAAATTTGCAACTGTATGCAATGGTACTTAAGTTATATTTACAAAAAAATATGTAATGGTACTTAATATAAATATCAGCCAAATATTTACCGAACGGATTCTTGATTGCGTTAAGTAATCAAGAACTCTTTCTATAATAGTTTGCGATTATTTGTATATTAAAAATCTATATTTTCACGGTAATAAATTGAATTAATTTATTGTACAATTTTTAGCCACTTATTTTTTAAATTCTTCACTGCTCCTCTAATATATAATATTTTGGCACGTGCGTAAAAAGAGGATGTATGGGAAAATTCATTCGATTTGGACTAAAATTTTCATATTTCGCTGGGCTGATATTTCGCACGGAGTGTGAGTGCAGTATAATTGTTTAGAAACTGATGAAATCAGGGGTTCGTATTACTTCAATGCATCACATTAATTTTGTATGTAAGCGTAAAAAAAACACAATATAGCCATTTACGTAGCCGAAAAATAAGTTGAAAGAAGTAATGTGTAAAAACATATATTCTATTCGTTTTGAATACGCGCAGAAACGGAACGAACTTTGCAGCCTCAGACCATATGAGAAATGTAAATGGTTTCCTTAGATAACCAGGAACACAAGAAAAAATACAAAACCAATGAAACACATTTCGATTTTGCTTGAAAACATGCGAATATTTGATTGTGTGATTCCGCATGTTCTCATACAGCGAGTACCGACTAAATCGACATACGACGCAGATAACTTAATGAAAAGGCAAGGGTCCAAGGAAGAGGTAGCCTGCTATTAAATATTTGTTATTAACGTGTTACGTTATGGAAAAACTTCTTTAAATATTTGTTGTACCGAATGTGTTTGAACATGCACTATACTACGTTATTGCAAAATTCTTGAATCATGTTTTTATTAAAATATTTGATTTATTGTAGTGTCATACGAGAGTTTTTACTTGTTTCCATGAGGAGTGCGCGTGCTACTTTTTGGAAACTCATTTTGTCTGGTTATGTTCAGCAGCATTTTTGCTGCTGCAGGACTCAGGGTGTTATCTATTAGAATAATATAAATAAACCTATATATGTTACAGTTTTGTAAGTGAGCCCCTTGATATTATATCACAAAACTTGAACAGCATAACATTGTTAAATCTCGAAATATTTTGAACTTTTTATTGTAATGGTTTATTGACCGAAATAAACAGGCTGACTAATTTATTATAACAATTTATTTATTGTTATACATTACTGACGTTTTGACCCTATTTAGGGTCTTTTTAAAAAAAATCTAAAAATCTAATGAAAGTTCTGATCAAATTATGGAAAGTTAACAATAATTATCTTTTTTAGTTTTTGAAACGGACAATAATCATTAATTTTTAGATTTTTACACGAAGGTCAATAAACCATTACAATAAATAAGCAATAGAACAGATGTATATATCCATTATACTTTTGAAGGATGCTACAAAAGTACATGTATTAAAGTTAACAAATCTTCAATGTTTAATTTTCGAACAGAAAGTTTGGACGTTTCGCATGCGCCATTTCCAGTTACACAACGTAGAGAATTCCCCCGAGTTTCACCCGTCGCTGGGGAGTGAATGTCGCGGATCGGGGGCGGTTGGCAACAGCGAGGCGCAGTTGCGACCAAGACCAGAGGTGTCGTGGAGAGGCCGTCGCCTCGGCTCATTATGGCAGTCGACGCATTAATCAGAACGGCGCGGCGGGGGGGCGGTCGGCTGGTGGTCGGGCGGCGGGCGGCGGGCGGCGGGCGGCGGGCGGCGGGCGGCGGGCGGCGGGCGGCGGGCGGCGGGCGGCGGGCGGCGGGCGGCGGGCGGCGGGCGGCGGGCGGCGGGCGGCGGGCAGTGGGGGCGACTGGCAGTGGAGGCGGCGGGCAGTGGGGGCGGCGGGCGGTGATGGAGGAGCGGGCGGCGGGGGCGGCGGGAGGCTGGGGTGGCGGGAGGCAGGGGTGGCGGCGGGCAGTGGGCTGTGGGCGGGGGGCGGCGGGGCGGCGGGACTTGGCGGGCGGCGGGACTTGGCGGGCGGCGGGACTTGGCGGGCGGCGGGAGTTGACGGGCGGCGGAGGCAGTGGGAGCGGCGGGCGGCGGGGGAGGAGGAGAGGCGCAGTTTTGCGGGTCAGATTACCATTAATGGATCCGGCCGCCGCCGATGTAATTAATGTGATTACTCTTAACAGCGCCGCTCGGCCCGCCTGCCGTGCCATGCCGCCGCGGTGGCGCTGCGGTCTGCAATTCGCGCCGGCGCCTTCTGCTGGAACTTCGCGTCCGCGCACCGATGCGCATGCATTAGCCCGCGGCTTCAGTCGCTGCTGCGCGTTATGAGTCCTCCGTGATAGTTACAATGGGTTTGTAATGTGTCTTATGGCGACTTGCGAACCCTTGCGATGTCGTCGCACAAAAAGGAATAAGTACTAAAGGAGTAGTAAACGTAATAACGAAAAAATAGTAAATACGCTACGCGGAAAATCAGCCCAAAATATTGTGTTGTGCGGTTCAGTTGTTATAATAAAAAATGAATGAATGAAATGTTTATAAATTCTAGAACAATAAAGCACAGTTCACTATGAACACATATTTGAACGTGTTTCAGAAAACTTAATTGAAATGTTTTATATTACCAAAGTTTCTACATATGTATATGTTGTATTTTATCATCATAATTACTGATCACTTTGTAATATAATACATTAGTATATACAGAGTAATACACGTAATAGAGAAAGTTACGTAATTCTGTAGAAAAAAGATTTCATGATTTCAACATTTTGGAATCCGCTGTTACCAAAAAAAGTTTTTCTTTTAAAAAACGTGAGTCTGAGTCTGTCAGTCTGGCTGTGAGTCCATCCGTCTGTCCATCCGTCGTGTGTAAACAACAGATTTTTTGCTAAAATGAATCCTCTCTCATCTTCGTGGACTAGTTCGAGACCATACAAGTTTGAAATGAATTCTCTGAATTTTGGGGGTACTGTATACGAAGCCAATGAGACATTTTAAAAATTTTCTAAAAATTGCTCACATTTTCATTAATTTTTTCTAAGAATATTCACTTATAAAGACGGCATTATTCATAGCTTCCTTTAAATTTTCAAAATTGCCAAAGTATGAAATTTTTTCGGCATCTTCCTACAACTACATTATTAAAGACTAAAGAGTTTTTCTTGAAACGAAATTTGTTCTCCACAATCATAAATTTAATAATTAAAATTTGTAGTTCCGAACAATTTTAAGCAAAATACAAGCGATTTTAAAAAATAAAAATGTTAAAAATATACTTAAAACAAGATTTTCTCAAAAACGGCTGGAATTTTTTTATTTTTAATACGTTATTGCATTTGTGAGTACAAGTGTTTCGAATGATTTTCAGGAAGTTTCTCAAAAACTCAAAACTTTTCTGAAAATAAACTCAAAATTACGCCTCTTAAAAAAGCGCCCAAATAACGTTTTTTTTTTAAAAAAAAAACAATGTTTTGAATGAAAATGTAGATAAAGGAACATCTATAATATTTTTAAGTCGCATTCCAACTATCAGGCTAGAGCAAAAATGATAAAAAGGATTCAAAAATGTATTTCAGTCGCTGGCAGCGAAGACAGCGGGTAAAACCCGGAAATCTAGGTCTGACTAAACAGATTAGGAAACTATCTAGTACGAGAAAGTGTGTGCCTTATTTTTTTGGTAATGATCTGACTCACGTGTCAGACGATACTGGATTTCGCATTTATATACTTTCACTTACCTTTGCATTTAAAAACACAAAAAGAACCGAGCATAAAAAAGCCTCTATCTTCGCTTCACAAAACATAACCTCGTACTTCATAATTTTGACAGCGACTTCGTAATTTTGACGAATCGTCGACTGCTTGCAATATATTGATTGCAACGCTCAAAACACAACGACGAAGACCAACTTCAATTGAAGGTATTGAAGTTGGGCTTGGAAAGGATGTAATGGGAAAATAATGGGGGAGAACCATTTACTTTATTAATTTTAAGGTATATTAAAATGTAGTGTTTTTCTCTAAAATGAGAGCATATTCTTAATACGAGGAAGAGATCAAAAATCTATGGATCAGTACGTTTCATTTAAACATCATCATAAATTCGGAAGAGTAAAATATCTCATAAATCTAATCCTTATCAAAAACATTCCATCTTCGTCCCCTTTTAACTGGAGGCGTTAACATTAACACAATTAAACATTTAGTTAATGAAACCTTAGTTTTACAGTAATACAGAGCGAGGATTCTATATGAATGTTGAAATGAAATTGATACACAACAAAGCATTACGTTACATACAAAAGTGCATATGAATTCTGCAGTGTTCGGACAGAATACGACAAAATCATATTCAGATGCAACTCTGGCTATTTCATTGCATTTTTAAATGAATTGGATCACCCACTTGGAAATTTTCGAATAAATGTTTCAAAAAACAAAATTCAAGAGAGAACTGTCAAATCCACTACCTTTAAAAAGTAAGAAATATTCAGAGTTATATCTAAATGTGATTTTGGAGTTATGTTCTGACCAATCACCATCGAATTTACTATAAATGTAGATTTTAAGATTCAATGCGTAATATATTTTAAAAACAAAACAATACCCAAACATTTATTAGAAAAAATAATTGATTAGTGTTCTATCGTTGAAAGAATTGCACATTAAATATTTTGACATTAATGAAATTGATGACATTAATGACATGAATGATGAAATGACATTAAGCTTTTGTAAAACATTAGGTGACAATTTTAATCTTATTTTTTCAGTAGTGTACTAATTGTAACTTGCATTTTTGTACAAATTGTTGAAACATTTGAATCTCCTTTTTACACACCTTGCAAATTTTGCGAACAAACTTTTTCCTAATATGAATTTTTCCTTTATTTGCAGGAGTTTTCTATAATATTAAATAAATTTTGAACAAACATTTTACATATTTATTTCTTGTATGACTTGACAGAATGATCGTATTCAGTATTTCTTTCTGAAAAACGTGGTTTTTAGTTTAATTAATGCATATTTTTCTCCTGTTTCTGTATGCCGCTTCGAATTTTACATCAAAATTAGAACGACAGCAGTAGAGGAAACACTCCGATACATTCTGCTTTCATAACAAAATAATTTCGTTTCATTACGATACAATTCCTCTCGGCGACTTCTCGGGAAAATGGGAATTGCAGGCGGGCCGAACTCGAAGTTCGGTGCTTGCCGGCCTGTATTGCGTGGGCGGCAGCAGACGTGAATATGTTTACACGCTCCTGTGCCTAATACACCGAACGGGCGTGGGTGCGGGGCGGCAGGGCCGAGGCGAAGGCAAAGGAAGCGAGACGGCATTCGTCGCAGCGCGTGGCGTGGCGTGGCGAGGCGTGGCGGGGAGCGGAGTGGTGAATGGGGGAGGGCCAGTTTGGCACGGGAGGAAGCGGATGGGGCGGTGGGGAGCTCGACGAGGGAGGCGGAGCGCGGCAATGAGACGGGGAGGGGA
Source organism: Acheta domesticus (assembly GCA_031308135.1). Taxonomy (NCBI): domain Eukaryota; kingdom Metazoa; phylum Arthropoda; class Insecta; order Orthoptera; family Gryllidae; genus Acheta; species Acheta domesticus. The sequence continues at coordinate 4,577,405 of JAHLJT010008756.1, forward strand.
GGTGAGGTAAGGCAGTGCAGGTAACGGGGCGAGGCGGAGCGGGGTTGGGGACGGAGCGGTTGGGGGCGGAGCGGGTTGGGGGCGGAGCGGGTTGGGGGCGGAGCGGGTTGGGGGCGGAGCGGGGCGGGGGCGGGGCAGAGCGGGGCGGGGCGTGGAGCCGGGCGGTGGACGGAGCGGGGCGGGGGCGGAGAGGGGAGCAGAGCGGTGCGGGGGCAGAGCGGGGCGGAGGCGGGGCAGGAGCAGAGCGGGGAGGAGAAGGGCGGGGGATAAGCGGGGGGGGGGTAGAGCGGGCGAGGAGTGGAGCGGGGCGGGAATCGGTGAGCGGCGAGGGGCGGAGCGGGGCGATGGAGGAGCGTGGGTGAAGCGTGATGGCGCGGGGCGTGAGGGCGAGCGGGGCAGCACTTAGCACCGGAAGCATATGGCGGCTAGCGTCCGCCACTGAATCGGACCGCGCGCCCTCTGGCCTTTCGCTTGCCCGCCACCTCCATCGCCGCCAACCTCAGAGCCACTCTCCTCCGCAACTTCCTCTGCCACCTCGCCACCGCTGCTTGCTATTCATGTTGCACTTAAAGTGTTATCTCAATAGCAGTAGCGACTGATACCCCAACAAATAGAAAACACAAATAGAACAACAACGGACTGGAGTAAGTTGCTTGCGGCAGCCTTGGAACGCTTCCCTCTCGATGTTCACAGTTTTAAAACTAAATTAACTAATGATATTTGCAAACTGTACTAATTAACAAGTTGGGCTTTTTAAAATAGTTATTTTATTATTATTATTATTATTATTATTATTATTATTATTGTTGTGGTTTGTACCAGCAATATGATAATTACTATTAAATGCAATGTTTTATTAAATGTATTATGAGATTCAAAGTAGTATTTGTTTTGAAGTGTTGTGAAGTGAAGTGAAGTGGAGTGCAGTATCATTAAAACTCGTGTATACATTAGTTTAACATATCTGTACAAGATAGCCATGAAATGTAGAGTTAATATTATTATAGCCTTTATTGTTTTCAAATTATTATTATTATTATTATTATTATTATTATTATTATTATTTCAAATTAATTTAGTTACATTGTATTAATATTCCTAAATGTAATATGTAAATTGTAGTGGTCTGCCGCCTTCTATCTAAACTGAGGGTTGCAGCTGCTTCGAATGAGGGAAATCATTTCCAAATTCATAATACTAAAATATAATAAAACTTGAGTAGATCATGTTAAGTATTAAAACTAAGCATAATAAGTCTGCATTAAACATTACTTACATAATTTGATGCGCAATATCTGTGTCAGTTATATTCACCTCCCGCGCACGTGGTTCTGTCTTTGATTTCAGAGGACTATTTTTTTGTATTAGTTATGAGTTGAGACAATTCAATATAATAGAATTCATAGAAAAGAAAGCATAACATGATTTCGAAAAGACGGTGATTGCACTCCATCACTTCAATCAAGAACTATTGCTTGGACATGTTTTACACAAATAAACTTATTTTATTTCCAAAATTTTACTACCATGGTTTAAACCAAAGATCATCCACACACATTCGTATTTTTAACAAAGATCACCGACTGTCATTACTGTAGTGATGGCATTCGGTAATGCGCCAGTAGTTGGAAATGCATACACCGTGAGAGAAAGAAAGGGACTTCCTTCCAGAACAGTCAACTTCACAAACTGTACATCTGGTGATAGGTATGTTCCAAAAAGCCTACCATAAAATGAAAATAAATTGTCCAAACATCATAAGTAATGTATTCAATACCGTCAATAATTCACTGAAATTCACTGACACGCAAAATTCATAAAATTAAGTTGCAGCTAGTGTCAAACTTAGAAAGAAAATTGGTATTTCCCTCGGCCGCTGCGCAGCACTCGGCGAAAAGACCGGAGGTTCCCCCACTGGTTGCTTCCACCATGTTGAACATTTTAAAAAAATAACGTTTAAAAAATACGATATTGCTGATAGAGACCTTTTTCTTGAAAGAAAGCTGTTCTAAAAGTATATATCATTAAATACGTCCCTAACATTTTTTGTAAAAAGTTAGTAATATTCCCGTTATTTCTATTGAAATTAATGCAAATTATAAAAAAATCTCAAAACGGGCTGCAATTTTTTTCTTTAAAATTTCTTTACGGATAAAACAAATAACGCTTAAAAAACGCGTAGATGTCATTTTCATTGAACTCACTTAATTCTCGAAAATTTCGAAAACGTAATTCCAAAATAGTATGAGCTGTTGTACGAGTAGTATCACTCGTTCCCTCTTTATATTTTTGGCAAACAAGCTCCCCGCTAGAAACGGGAAAAGAAGTAATTTTCATCCCGCGACGCTGGACCGTTCCATGGCTTAATTTTCGGCGACCGCAAACATATACTTGTTTTAACTTCCACAATGTTGCTATTTGGCTTAAGTTTCGACCGCCTGCAAATTAATAGTACCTTCAACTGAAATAAAAAATAGTGTTCTTTGATAACTTTTGCTTACATATATTCTTATGGTTGACATTAGGAAGTGTTCATTCAAGAGAAGTTACCAGTTTGCTCTTCCGCGAAACTAGTGACACTCGTAATGTAAACACTCAACCGTTGTAAGTGCAAGGTGAACTGACTGTCGATAGTTGAGAGTTCACTTCAATTTAGTATAGTAGTCCGTCTGTTTCAGTTCGTTGCAGTTAGTGTTCATAAGTTATTCAATTTTTTTATAATTAAATCCAAGCGACACACAAGTATTTCATGAAGAAATATCCTTTAGTGAGAAAAAGCTGAAAGTTACAGAGCAAAGCAAAAACTCCAAATCAGTTTTTGAACCACGATGATTAGGATCCACCTGATTTGGCATTTCACATGGAATTTACTAACACTTAAAACATAGTATGTAATATACTGACAACAATTAAATTCTATGTCAACCAATGTTTCGATTTCTCCTGCGAATGGCTGGTCTTCTTCTAAGGCTCAACGACCTTCAAATGAAAGTCTTGGCGTGCTCAATTATCCTTTTGATAGGCTTGTGAAGCAGAATATATTTTTAAAAATTATTCGATAGAATCAAGCGATATCACTGTTTTAAATTTGCCTAATATTGTTTTTCTTAATCGACAAATAGTAATTGGATACCTGCATGTTTCCGAGTTATTTTGAGTTCCAAGACGCAATGAACACTGCACCATTTTCTAGTGATTACCGCCTTCTCCAAGTGTTAGTCGCCATACCTCCCAATTCGTCGAGCACGAGCAAATTATCCGGGCCCTCTGCTCTTTTGTTTAATCCACAGGTGCCGGTGCCCCTCGTTCCAGCCGCCGCCGTGAGGCAGCGCTTGTGTCTACGTCATCGCCGCCGCCCGCGCTTTCGAGGCTGCGGAGTGTCCCTTCTCCGCCGCCGCCGCCCACGCCAGCCCCGCGACTTCTCCAACTTCTAGTGGGCGGCGAAGAGCGGAGTCCGTCACTTGCAGACGAAATCGGAGCAGCTTCCACGACGACATTCAGCAAGGCATTTCCAGATGGACCTTTCTCTCCGTCGGTTCTCTATGCAGAACCGTCTGCCACCAAATTGCGTTTGTTCTCGAAAGTTTAATTAAAGTGAATGTTTTACTACGGCTGCTTCACGCCAGTAAACGAATTGTTTTGTTTTGCGTTCCCCAAACTCCCTCTTACAAGATATTTATGTACTCCAGAATCAGATATCTTCATTTTAATTCTCGTACCCCATCTTAGTGGTCTGTAGAGAATTTTGTAATGATAGAATTTCAACAAATTTAGCTTTACTTTCTTTTAATTTATACGAGATGCGTAGACTTTACGGTAAATTATTTCTCTTCAGTATTCTTCTACATTTTAAAAATATTATGCAGGAAATAGGAATCGCTGGCAATACAACTGGTGCTTAAGATTCAGATGATATTAAACTCATGGAGAGCTTCCCCATTTTTTAAAATGTTTTGAGAAGAAGGAATGAAAATGTTTGCGAAAACGAGTCAGTCAGAGCTAGAGGTCAAATGATTCTGTTTTTCTGTATAATTTAGTATTGCACAAATATAAGATCCTAATTTTACATAACTATGTTTTAATCAGACATTTCAACGCACGAAGAAAGTTATTCAAGTAAATCGTGACGATAAATATACATTGCCCCACAAAACAAAATAACTTCAAGATTAAATCCCGCCTGACTTCAAAATGGTGCTACAGAGAGTTAGTTCGCCCTAATTAACTAAGTTGACATTTTTGGGGGTTTCAACAATCTTCTTGTTCTTTGCGTCCGTTTTCCTTGAAAACACGCTGCAAACAAGGCTAGCCTGGATTAATAGTTGTTCACAAGTTCCCGCAGTGGTGCATTCAACTCAAATTTGCGTTCTTTGGAGGAAACAAGACGGAAGACAATTACGTTACGTAATGCAATGTTCTCATTTTACGTGAATTTCATTGGTTCTATTGTGCCTATCAAAGAAAATTGTTTCACATACAAACGTGAAAAGCAAAATTATGCACACGCCTGACACTCCCATTTGTTACAACTTCGGAAAATCTCATCTCAAAATTTCACTTAGTTAAAAAAAATTGTGATCACGTCAAAAGAATGTCATATTCAATCGAATATACTATTAAATTCCAAATCTCTTCGAATTTTTCCCTGCAACATATTTATTTCCTTATTACATTCTAGTACAATATGTTATTGTTTTTGTACACACACGGCAAGTGATATTCTAACTGCAGCCTTGGAATATGCTAATTCCATGTCTCGCCATGTCTCCTTCAATGTAGAGCACGGTAGGATAAATGTTTGCAGGCAGACTGGATCCTGAAATGACTTATCTAACTGGGTACAAAATTTCCAATATAGAAAGGTAAAAATACCGACATCGCGAAAATCCAAAAACCAAACAAATACAGTCCTTACAAAGTACGAAAATGCTTTAAGAAAGACGAAAGCAGTTCAGTGTATGCAAGTATGTGCTTGGAAACTATAAAGCTGTCATTTGAAGGAAAAAACGCCCCCTCGTGAAAACCTTCCTCCTTGGTTCTGCGCATCGACCTTAGAACTAGCTATCTGTGCGATTGCTCTGGCAGTGGGATCCGCACCGCCTCGAGTCGCCGCCGCCGCCGCCACCGCCGCCGCCGCCGCCAACGCCGCCAACGCCGCCACCGCCGCCGCCACCGCCGCCGCCACCGCACCGCACCGCCACCGCCACCGCCACCGCCACCGCCACCGCCACCGCCACCGCCACCGCCACCGCCACCGCCACCGCCACCGCCACCGCCACCGCCACCGCCACCGCCACCGCCACAGCCACCGCCACCGCCACCGCCACCGCCACCGCCACCGCCACCGCCACCGCCACCGCCACCGCCACCGCCACCGCACCGCCACCGCCACCGCCACCGCCACCGCCACCGCCACCGCCACCGCCACCGCCACCGCCACCGCCGCCCGCCACCGCCGCCGCCACCGCCGCCGCCGCCGCCACCGCCACCGCCACCGCCGCCGCTTCCGCCGCCCGCGCCTCCGGAGATGGAGTGAAGGCTGGCGGGCGCCGCGGCGTATCCGGCGCAGCGGGGCCGCCTGTCAGGTCAGGCGCTGAGCCATTGTCTGTTGGCACGCGGGGGACGTCCCGTTTACAAAGTAGCCCCAGCCACGCAGCCAGATGGCCCGCTGCTTTCGCTCAGGCCGATTGAGATCCAGCGGAATGGTATCTAGCGCCACATCTATCTTGCAATATAGCGCGCCACGAAAGTCTCTCCCAGTGGCACCTTCCTGGTGAGGACTCTTGCAACAGGAATTATGTTGGTTAGCACGAGCGCAGCTTGTAACAACAGAAAACAAAAATTGCGTACTAACCACGATCGTAATGGATAGTGGAAGTGTTCCTCCCCTTAATTTTTTTTCCCAGTGATGTGCAGTTGCTCCCAATATAAATGAATGCAATTTTTGATTGCAAGTCCTGATTTTGCTCGGTATGAAGTGACTTTCCTGACGCATTGGTCTGTTATAATTCATTTCACTGTAAACTAAATGTCGTGAACAGAAGAAGCAGTTCATGCACGGTTTGTAACATGTTTCCACTACCACAAACAATTTTTGCTATTTCAATCTCTTTAATTCGATGAATGAAATATGCATTTTGATACAATCATTATAACTGTCGTAGGTCGTAATTGCGTCACATTTTTTCGGTAACTTCGTATTATATACAACAGAACGATTTGTGGGTGTATAGCGAGCCTCAGTGTTTACACGAGTTTGTTAGAACCTCGATTGCAACGCCAGAACGTATGCGACGACAAACCGTTGGCTGAGTTGTGGCAAGGCTTTTATTAAGTCTGCGCAAAAATAAATTTTACTTTATATTTTAAATGATATACAAAAGAAAAATGGTAATGCAAATAATCAAAATTCTTCATACCGAGCTTGTATTTGTTGCATGTTAATGGCAACCAAAGTAAACAATCAAAGTACCACATATAACCGCACCAACCTACGACGTAAACCATCAACTTTTGAAAGGCACGAATTGTCACTGCTGTGTAGAAATACCATCAAAATATAGTCCTCTAGGTTCTCGCGGTAGTGAGTCGCTTTCAAGTGGGATCCAAAATCTGCATCTCAACGGTGATGAAAACGGTCTTCGTTACATTAGAGCGAATATTTCTTGTTAAAACAAAAAATATAATGGATACTTGAAAACAGAATTGTACTGACTATAGTCCAAGGGCGAGGGTAGGATTGGATAGCTTAAGAAAAAGTGAATAGATTGTATTTCTCTTCCAAACGTCACACACGGTTTTTTGACTTTTCCCCCTAGGGCTTTTATCCAGCCGACAGCAGGTTACCCTTTACGTCCCGACGGGACACATATTCGACCATACACTAGTCACCAACACACTTGCGGGTTCCTCTGATCTGGGGTCAGCAGAACGCGAAGCCCTCCGCGACACCATATACATAAGAGACAATCATACCAAGCGCGGAGTCGGTACACTCTCTTAGCCACATCGACCATGTAGGTCTGCATTTTGACAATAAGTAAATAAATAAATAAACTTTACATAACAACTAGGAAAACCTAGCAGACGTTGTTCAGCCCTTCATCTCCCTCTTTCCCCTCTCATTACCCTCTCACTGTTTCTCCCTCCCTCACTCTGTCCCTGTCTGTCTGTCTCTGCCTCTCTCTGTCCCCTCTCATTCACATTCACTTGCAGATTCTGCAAGTCTCTGAGCAGGTGAGGGACTATTGGGAAGCGCCAGACCACCAAAATGTAATAGAATGTTCATGAAGAGTTCATTCTGTAGATTATGGTGTGACAAAAGTTTCTTTGAGGCCTTCAGCCTCAAATTTTAGTTTTTAAGCCATGGAACGGCTTGTTAGAAGTTATTGAACGATATAGATTCAAAATGCTAAAGAGCTGTCTTGCATGATTGACTGAATATTTAGTTTTGTTCTAGTACATCATGAGTGAGATACAACAGAAAACAACACATAAACCTCCTCGGTGATAAAACACGTAGAAACGTCCATGGAGATCGGACAAAACGTGTCAGCGTTTTGCTCTGTATACATACCAACATCCAGTTTTATGTACATAGATAATCATAGGACTTTCTTTCGTTGGAGAGAGTGAATCAATGAAAAGATTATTATCCCCCCCAACTCACATAACTCCTACATTAGAGGGTGTTTTACATATGGAATACTACGATTGCAAATGGAAATTTCATCCACGGACATTTGGAAGTCACGGATCGACGAGGTGATTTATTAGGTAATTTGCAATGCACGATGGTACTCAATAAGATTATTTCACAAATAAATTATGTTCAACTGAGTTCCAATTCGTGAAAAGTTGATGTATTTCATTCGATTCATTAATATATCTCTAGCGTGTGAGAGACACGGTGGGCCTACTACACCTCCTTTTAGGACAAATTCATTGCAGTTAATTATTACTTATATTTTTTTTCAATTATTATCGAGTTGTTTAATTGATCATTTTTAAAAAGTTATAGTTCACTTCCTGAATCCACGGAAGTTACTCTTGTCACAAATATTTGTGTTTTTAAATTTTCAACTTATGTAGTACTCTAAATATACGTATCAAATTTGTCATCATGAGTTATAGTACGTACTGCAAAACCCTGATACTGAGAAAGGGACGTAGTCCAGCGACGTACCTCCCCAATCGCCGTTAATCTCACAATCAGGATTAAGAATTAAAAATTATGGTGATTACATCTTAACATTCCACTACAGTTATCACTGCTAATTTCGGGCTAATTCGGTTCATATTAGTGTAAGAAGGGTTTAAAGGGGTCAGGGAGCTTAACATCCAGTTGATTTAAACTAGTATTTCTTAGACTATTATTATTATATTATTTTTCCATTACATCACGACTAAAGATGTTATAAGTCGGCTGAATATAAAATCTACTCCAGGTTGCAACCAGCTACCTAAGGAGTAGATCTAGGGACTATCGGTGCCTCTACAGTACTTTGCGCAAAATGTGGGCTGTTCCAATAAAGCTAGTTCTTGCACTTCCCAGTCTTTTGAATTACCTGGGAGTTTAGACAAGTTCTTACTCAAATTTTGCGGAACAAATCCCAGAGCTCCGATAACTATCGGGACGACCTGTGCTTTTACGCCCACATTCGGCTGATCTCGATTTCCAAACTCTTGTATTTAAGACGTTTCTCTGCCTCCTTGGTAACGACGTTTTGATCGCAAGGTACAGCAACATCGACAAGTAAACATGATTTTTTCTCCATATCCCGGATGACTATATCCGGTTTGTTTGCTGCTATCGTGCCGATCAGTTTGAATTTGTTGGTCGTACAATATCGTACACAATCCAACAGACGTCACCGGTTTCGGTGAGTGTTCGTACCACTTGGGGCATGTGTTTGGAACTTCGAGGGCGGTACAGATCTGCCAGTGGAGGTAGCTACACACCCTGTCGTGTCTTTTCAAATATTCGGTCTTTGCTAGAATTGGACAAGCTGAGACAATATGATCAATGGTTTCTACGTGTTCCTGACAAATGCGGCATTTATCATCTGGGAAATTTTGAGAACCGCTTTATCATAATGTCGTGTTCTCAAGGCCTGATCTTGGGCAGCTATTACAAGTGCTTCCGATTCTGGCTTCATTCTTCCCCTTTTAAGCCACATAAATGATTGATCTTTATTGATCTGCACCTTGTCCATTCTTTTAGGTATTGTCCGTGGAGTGGTTTGTCTCTCCACGATTTCTTTAACATTTTCTGTGTCTCAAATTTCATGTTAAGTAGCATCAGAAGTTCAGTGTCTCTGTCATTCTGGGTGTCTTGCATAGTCTTGTTCGCAATGCTTCTTGCTACACTTACAATGCCTCTGTTTCCCATTCTTCGGTCAGATTTCATGACCTGCCTCATTAGTGGGTCATCTTGATGGCTGACTACATACTTTCCCATCCCGGTTATTGCATTGTGCCAGGAGGCTTCAATTTGTCTCAGGCCTCTTCCTCCTTCCTTACGTGAAACATAAAGTCTATGTACATCAGCTCGGGGGTGGGCGACATGATGCATTGTAAGCAGTTTCTGGTTTTTCGATCCATGATGCGAATTTCCTGTTCAGTCCAGTCTACTAGTCCGAAACTGTATTCGGCTACAGGCACCGCCAAACTACCAATTGCTGATATTTTATTCCTGGAGTTCAGAGCGGACTGCAGGACAAGTCTCACTCGTCTATAATACTCCCTGCGAATTCTCTCTTTCATTGTGTCGTTCGAGATGGTCTCACATTCTTCAATGCCCAGATATTTGTAAGTTTTACCTGGCTCAAGATCTTGAATCACAGTGTGTCTATCAACTTCAATGTTCTCTGACGTTGTCATTTTGCCTCTTTTTAAGTTGACTTTTGCACACTTGTCAAGGCCAAACTTCATGCAGATGTCATTGCTAAATTCATTGATGACAGACAGCATTTGGGAGAGAATCGCTTCATTCTTAGCAAACACTTAAGATCATCCATGTAAAATAAATGTGATACAGGCCTTTCATCACCATGGAGCTTGTAACCAAAGTCAGTGTGCGACAGCTGTCTAGATAGTGGGATCAAACTAATGCAAAACAACAGAGGGGATAGTGAATCTCCTTGAAAAATTCCCCCTGTTAATCTGAATACTTCTCTGGTTTCTACTACTCCCTTTCCGCTGTGGATTAGTAACCTGGTGCTCCACGACTCATACTAGCCTTGCAAAACTCAACAAGTCTAGGATGAAATCGAGTAGATCTCCAGGGGTCTTCAAAATCCATCGTGTGGTACACTGTCAAGGCTTTCTGGTAGTCAATCCAAGCCATGCTTAAATTACGTTTTCGTTTCTTTACATCATTCAAAATTATTTTATTCGAAGCAAGATTTCCTTACAGCCATAGGAACCTTTACGACATCCTTTCTGTTCAACTGGGCAACAGATGGTTCTTCTCTAGGTGCTATACATTTTGTCAGCAATGCTGCAGTTTATAAGTTTGTACATTACTGGAGGCAAGTAATTGGCCTGTAGTTCTTCGCAAAGAGCTGTCCTCCTCCTTTGGGTAGCAAATACGTGATGCCGCGAGTGAGCCATTTTGGGGAGTTCGTAGGGTTTTTCTAAAATTTTATTAACAGCCTTATGCAAGATGAAAATGTAGTGCTGTTAATTTCTTAATCCAATAAATCTGGATCTTATCAACCCCAGGGGATTTCCAGTTTCCCATATTCTTAATTGTTTGGCATAGGTCCTCTTTCGAGAATTCTTGAACATGTTCCACTGTTTCCACGAGTCCATTGGCAGCATCAACTTCAGATTGGAGCCACGATGCGTCTTTGTTGTACGATCTGGTTCCTCCCAGATTCCTGACCAAAAGGTTTCGACGTCATCTTTTGAAGGAGGGGCAGCATTGCCATTCGGTTTTTGAGTCAGACTGCGATAGAATCTCTTCGCGTCTGTTTCAAACAACCGGTTCTGTACACGGAAATCGATTCTACGTTTGTACCGCCTTATTCGTTGAGCCCATGCTTGGATTTTTTCTTTTAGCTTTTCAGCTACCATTAGCCTTGTTGTATCATTGTCAATTAGGAATTTTTGTTCAACATGGAGTATTTTTTGTTGAACTTTATACGTGTGGTTTGACTTAGAAGATGCCTCGGCTAGGAGTGATATTTCACGCCGTGTGTCGGCTATCCGTTTCCATAATTCTTTTCATCCATGGAGGTACGGAGCTTTTTACTCTGTCTGGCTGTCGGCCATCGGTGTTCTTGGCTGGCCCCAAGATTATCTGAGATACTAGATATCCAGTTTCATACACCGATGTGATTGATTTCAGTAATATCTAGATCTCTACTTGAGGCCTGTACAACCTCATTTAAGACAGAATTCGCTGTTTCTATCACTCTCTTAGCTTTAGCATTTTTCGAAAATTCTCCTCAACGGTGCACGAGATTCGAATGGAAGTAGACGAACTCGCTCTATCTCGCGTCGGAGGAGGTTCCGCATCATGTCCTTATCGTGTGACTCATGGCCAGATGAATTTTCACCACTGACGAATGTTTCATTTGGAAGAGATGAACCTTGAAGGGGATCATCGTTTCAGGGATATTAGATGGTTCTAAATGTTCGTCATGTGGATGGTTTGATCGATGAACATACTCTGCGTTCCTCTGGATGTCTGCAAGTTGTTCTGATGTGAATTTACCACTGCTGAGTATGTATCGTCGTTGACTGGCAAGCTTCTTTGAGTCTAGGGTAGGTCTCATATCTGGGTTCCGCTCTCTCCATATCTTAAAAACTTCTATTTCTGAGCCCCCATTTTTCGCTTTTGCATAGTAAAGCACCACATCACCTCCATTAATTCATCCGGGTCCAGTCTCTGACGATGGCTTCGAGCTACTGGCCGGCTCTGGGTCCCTGGGACTAACATCCGTGGGATAGCCAGATGTCGACAAGGTGACATTAGCTCGGTTTCTGAGCAGGTATGGGACATTGGTAAGAACAAGGCACGTTTAAGGTCATTACATTGCTTGTTCTATTCATTTTGCTCATTGGTTTCAAGTGAAGATTCGCAGGTAGCAAGTTCGAGTTCACAGATCACATTTAACCTTTGGGTTGTTTCCTGCGATCCGTTACTGCGACCCACAGTGGCCTCGGGGCATCCCCCCGCAGGGTCCAGCAAGGGGTCCCTCCGATCGCCCAGTCGGCATTACTAAACCTACGGGATTTTCACTGACTGCTGAAGGCAGCCTCCTTCGCTGGCTAATGCAAGGTTCGGGCCTCCACTCTAATCAGTGCCTGGTGTGCAACCCAGTTTTCTCTCCTGTACCCTCCATGGGCCGATAACAGGAAGTCCAAAGGTTCATGACCTCCCCCTCTGCTTACTTCCAACTCTCCTCAAAATGGAGTACTTCTTCGTCTGACCCCTCACCTTTCAACCTATTCAGCAAGGAGACCTACCAGTAGCTAGGTACCACGGACATACTATCAGGCTCATGGGGGTACTCAAGCTCCACCACCAACTCCAAGGTCGGTTACTCCCTAGGTGGAGTTATTATTATTATTATTATTATATATTATATT
>JAHLJT010008756.1:4590104-4606635 GCA_031308135.1 Acheta domesticus
GTTTAAGGAAACTGCAGTGGTTAGCATTTTGGGGCTGGCGCGCGCGCAATGATACGCCGCGCGCACTGCGGAGCTCGCTGGCGCGCAGCGAACGGGAAGCCGCGGGCGAGGCTAATCTGCGCCGCGCCTCCCCCGCATATCCCGGGAGTGCTCGCAATAGTTCTGTGAGATCCAAGCCGGAGCAATTTTGTGTTCGTGAATTATTGCGGTGCATTAAGCGTCTCATAGTTCATGTATTCCTTCATTGTACTTTTCTGAAAACGCCTGGCCTTCTATTTTTATTTTTTCGACGAGTCATTTCCCGTGAGAATGCTGAAACTTGATCATTACGCTGCGCGATATCTATCATATACGTTGTGAACACTGGCGCCAGTGCATTGTGAGCTCCTGGCGTAGGCGGTACGTATCATAATATTATTTTCAGACGTGTCTAAAACAAGTGTACAATATATTAATAATTGTATTGAGAGACATGTACAAACCAAATAAAATACGTATTTCAGTTAATAGAGCTTCAGATCATTCCCATTCATGAAAAGTGTTAGCTATAACTGAGAGTTACATTGCGGGCACTGGCGTGAGTCTACCTATTGCGGGCACTCCCGGGTTAAGGGGGTGCGGGCGCCAGCCGAGCGGCGAGAGAGATTTGGGAATCCAGTCCGCCAGCTGACACTGCACGAGAGGCAAGGCGTGCGGCCCCGGAGCATCCAGGAGCCGGACGCGAGGTTGCTGAGGGCGTGAGATCGACAACGTCTGGCATTGGGTGGCTCGTGGTGACCACCGCACCTCCGTCGAGCGCCGTGGGGAGACGACGCAGCACAGGGCTCAAAGGCAGGCACAAATAGTGCCGTATCCAGCCCTAGCGCAAGAGAGAGAAATTCCGGAATTCAGTCCACCATCATACACACTGCACGAGTGAGGAGGCCGTGCAGCCCAGCAGCGTCCGGGAGTCGGACCTTGAGGTCGCTAGGGTGGCGAGATCGCCAACGACAGGCAACGCTTCGTTTGGGTGGACGGCCGTCGGGAGCCGTTGGGACAGGGTCCAGGCCCAGAGTCGGCCAGAAATGGCTGCCAGCATTGTAAAAGGAAGACTCAATAAAGTATTTGTTAACTTAGCGTACAATGTTTATTTTGTGGGCATGCTATCTGACGGTAGGTGGACGTCGGATCGCGCCATTCAGCGAGGGCAGCGCACAGCCTCCTCCCGAGCAAAACAATTGCCCTACACTTACGAGTTTAATGGCCTTAGCAGTTGACGTTCCTAGAATCACTAACAATCAATCCATCAATCGTCTCCACCCACCGACTAGGTTAGCTCACTGCCAGAATTATCGTTCGTTGTGCAGCGACTCTGACTAGGAGGACCTAGGGTTCGAGTGAAGGCTCTCAGCCGTCCGGATGACGCCGCGTCGACGACAGTGATGTCCTCGTTCCGATCTTGGTCTTCTTCAGGGGTGGAGTCTTATCATAAGAAAAATTGGTTAGGTTATTATGACTTGGCTTTTTTTCATTTGTTGCCCAGGGAGCAGCACTCCAGACCTTGCTTCCCCGTCCGTCTCTGCCACAGCACAATGCAAGACTCCACCCACGCTCCCCCCCGCTGCATTCTCTTCATCCCCTATGATTCCTCGACTCCACCCACCAGATGGGTTAGCTCATTACCAGAATTATCGTTAGCTCTACAGTGACTCTGGTTTTTTATTGATTGATTGGTGATTACGGGCGCCTAAACTCCTAAGGTCATTAGTCTGGGAAGTGTTGTGCATGATTATTCCTAAGGAGATGGTGGTGATCTTCGCCCGCTGGATGGTGACATCCGGCGCCGACCTATCATCGGCGAACGGGATTTCCCTCAACCCTCCCACCAGCGGGGTACCGCCCCAGCCGGGACAAGCTCTAAGCTCTTGACGGGGCGCCCGGCATGTGTGGTAGTGTAGTGCATGTAAGTGTGTGTGCAAGTGAGGGATGAGGATAGGAGAAGGAAAAGGAAGGAGAGATAGAGCTGAATCCGTGGCCCGTTTATTAGGGTACTGTTCCTATAATTTCCTGGTATTGATCGAAGAAACCATGGGAAACTTCCGATCAGAGCAGCCGGTCGCTAGATTTCTCCTCCAGACAGCGGCTGAACTCAACCTAGCTGTCCACTTCAGTCACAAATCCTGCTACCGTGCGGACTCGAACCGAGGACCTTCCAATCAGAGGCACAGAAATGACGTCAGATGTCCTGAACCACCTCTCCGGGTGACTGACTGGGAGGACTTAGGGTTCGAGTGATGGCTCACGGCTGTCCGGGTGACGCCGCGTTCAGGGCAGGGATGCCGACGTTTCAACCATCATATCGTAGTCTTCTTCAGGGGTAGAATGCTCAGGAAGCGGCACTCCATGCCTGAAGAAGATCACGGTATGATGGTCAAATCATTGGAATCACTGCCCTCAATGCGGCGCCACCCGGACAACCGTGAGTCTTCACATGACTCTGGCAGCAGAAGCCTATATTTGGATTTAGGTTGGAGTCCCGACGGCGACGGAGTCTTGATACTAGCGACATAGTTGGGTCGAATTCAGCCTCAGTCCTCAACGAGAATACTAGCGACAGGCTGCTCTGATCGTAGTTTTCTGTGTTTTCTTCAATTAATGCAGTTGAATGCTGGAACAGTATCCTAAAAACCGAGCACGGATCGCGCACGTTCTTTTCTACCTCTTCCTTGTCAATTTCTCTTAATTCACTCACTCGCACCTCACACACTTCCTCACAAGGTACACTATCACGCATGTTGGGAGACTTGTAGAGTGCTTAGAACCTTTTCTAGCTGGTACGGTGCCCTGATGGGGGAGATAACTGCAGAGGGAAATACCCCACAAAACTATGTCTAAGTCGGTGCCGTATTTCTCCATCCAGCGGGGGAACGATACCGCCACTTCCCGAAATGAAAACATTCACCACACTAACGGGACTAATGACTATAGCAGTTGACGTGCGCGGAAATAATAATCAACCTTCTCTTCCCACTTTGCCTCCTCCTGTTTTAGCTACTCTAGCGAATACTCCACCAAAGCCTCCTACCAAAATTATCTACCTCACCTATAACGGACACTGTTCACTGTGACACTTATCCCTATGAATCTATATAGAATCTGTAGTTAAAGAAGCGGGTTCACGCCAGGGTTTTTTGGGGGGGGGATTCTTCAGTTTCCACTTCTCTACCGTTGCACTGCCAATCACTTACCCATCTAATGATTCACCCTTGTCAGTTATGGCTACAAAGCTTATGTACTGACATATTAATATTCTTCTTAATATTATCATTAATAGTAATAATAAAAAAATTTTGCCATCAACGCATGGGCTATACCTGTAGCTACGTACACCTTTGGAGTGATAAAATGGACGGATACCTCTCTTCAAGCCTTTGACAGAAAACTGAGAACGACACTCACCAAGCATCGATTCCACCATCCGCATAGTTCGACACAGAGGTTGTATCTATCTCGAAACGATGCAGGCAGGGGATTGCTTAATTTACACTGTGTCGTCAGCAGGAAGAAAAACTCCATCATTATTTTCTTGCAATGGACACTCCAATTCATAAAGCAATTTGTACTCAAGATAAAAATAGCAGTCCATTAAGTTTAGCCCAAGAGAACAGAGAATTCCTTCACTTGAAAAGCGATGATCGAATTGATATCTGGAAGACGAGGGAAGTGCATGGTCGGTTTACAGCAATGTTAACATCTGATGAAATTGATCTGAGATGGTCCACAGAATGGCTGCGAACAGCAGGACTCTATGGTGAAACTGAGGTTTTCCTCTTCTCCATTAGGACCAGGTAATAAAGACCAGAGCTTACGAAAAATATATCTTGAGCCAACGGATTGATAGCAAATGCCGATTGTGCAAAAGTACCAATGAGTCTATCCAGCATATATGCATTGCTTGCCCATCCTTGGCTCAGACTGAATACTTGCAACGGCATAATAATGTAGCGAAAGTAGCTCATCAAGCGCTTGCAAAGAAATACCATCTAGTTGAACAGGAACAGCCATATTATAAATGTAAGCCTGAGCAAGTCATCAGTAACCATCAGGCACGAAGTTTGTGGGACACGACAATAATAACTGACAGAACGGTTGAAGCAAACAGGCCCGACATCGTTCTGTTTGATAAAACAGCAAAAACAGCTATGATTGTCGATGTAGCAGTTCCTTCAGATGCAAAGTTAACATCAACATTAGCAGAGATAAAACGAAAATATCAACCACTGGCAGTCGAATTAAAGGATATGTTCAGACTGCGAAGAGTAGATATAATTCCTTTGGTAGTGTCCGTAAATGGTAGAGTCACGAAGAACTGGCAGAAAGCTGGAGAAGTTCTACAGTTACAAGAAAAACACCTGAGAACTATGCAGAAAGCTGCTTTACTTGGTACAGCGAACATCGTTAGAAAATTTTTGAGCCTTGATTGAGGGAGAACTAACCAGATAAGTTAATGCACCACTAGAAGATTGTGAAATAAGATGCAATATTAACAATTGAGAATAACTCTGAAGTGTTTGTTCAGTATACTTTATTTTCTTTGTACCTCCGTAAACATTGTACAGACAAATTGTGTCTTGGGCAGAAACCCCGAAATTTTTTGTATTGAAAAAAGAAAAATAATAAATGTATAATAATAATAATAATAATAATTATTATTATTATTATTTGGAACAGCCCACAATTTGCGCAAAGTATTGTAGGAGGCACTGACAGTCACCGGATCTGCTCCTTAGGTAGCTGTTTGCAACGTGGAGTAGATTTTATATTCAGCCGACCCATAACATCTTTAGTCGTGATGTTGTGGAATAATAATAATAAAAATAATAACAATAATAATAATTATTATTATTATTATTAATGAATTAAATACAAGAGTTTGGAAATCGAGATCAGCCGAATGTGGGGCGTAAAAGCACAGGTCGTACCGATAGTTATCGGAGCCCTGGGATTTGTTCCGCAAAATTTGTGTAAGAACTTGTCTAAACTCCCAGGTAATCCAAAAGACTGGGAAGTGCAAGAAATAGCTTTATTTGGAACAGCCCATATTTTGCGCAAAGTATTGTAGAGGCACCGACAGTCCCTAGATCTGCTCCTTAGGTAGCTGGTTGCAACCTGGAGTAGATTTTATATTCAGCCGACACATAATATCTTAAGTCGTGATTTAGAGGAATAATAATAATAATAATAATAATAATAATAATAATAATAATAATAAAAGCCACCTTATCGCTCACTTTCTCCTCCTTCCGGACTCACTTTGTCGTTAGTCTTCCCACTTGTCTTGTCCACTTTCCCAGAGAATTTGCATCCATTCTTACTGTTCCTCATCCCGTTTATTATCATTTAGCTTCACTCAGTCTTTCACAGCACCTTTGTATCATCCACAATTCTTACCATCCTTTAGACCTCAGTGTACTAGTAATGCCAATATCAAGTTCAGAAAATTTGTTTACAATTTTTAGACTGAAGACATATTATATTGAAATAAATGATGGGGCGAATTCTCTCCACAACCATCTTTAGGCAAATTTTTACAAAATTTTTAAAGAATACCTCCTCTCAAATTATATTCTTCTCTGCAGGAATTTGTGGACCCCTAGACATTTGATATACCTCAAAGTCGGCGAGGTCAATTTTGTCTGAAGTTGTAACACCATACATCGTTTCCAAAACCTATTGGTTTTCCGCAAATGAATTGTTTTATAGCGTTGCGTCCAAAGTATGTGGTATCACCAATACTATATTCTTTCTTCCAAAAATGTATTCGAGAAAACTGTTTCTAAGATGATCTAATTAGGGCAGAATTTTCGAAAGATTATCACTTTTATCTAACTGTGAATTGTCTTTGAGATGCTCCTGTCTCATAATCTCCTCAAATCTATTTCTTCGCATTGCTTTTGAAACTACAGAATTCCTCAATCGTCACATTGTTCCTAATACATTATTTTGCGAGGAAACAAATTATACCCACTAATCAAAAGTATTGCCAAAAATACTTTTAGCTCCTACGATAGTTCAAAATTATTTCTTTCTTTCTGCACTGCGTATAAAACACATTACTTCACAAAGTATTCAATACAATCTTCACTAAAAATCAAATAAAAAATTTGCAGAGATGACATTGATTGGTTGATAAAAGTGACAAAGTTAAAACATTTTATTTCTCATTTCACAACCGCGTAAATCAGAAGATAGCCATATTGCTTCATTCTGCTATGCCATATTAATGTTTTGTGAAATGCTATATTTATTTCGTGGGACGAATGTCTTTTACGGAGAAAATAATTGTATTGGCGTCAGCATTTTTTTGCTTTTGATTCTGCAACCAACTGATGAGCATTTAGATTGTTTATGTTTCCACCTAAATTCTCATTCCCACTGTTCTCGTCAGTATCATACCTAACATGAGATGGGGCAAAATAATATCAATAGAACTGGCTTTAGTGAAACATTTGTTATCATTCTCCTCCAAAGAAGCCAAAACTTCGTTAACATTTCGACCTCTAGAATATGATATAGAATGTATATTAAAATTTGCATCTGCCTTGTAATGCAATAATAGATGGGAAATGCTGTAATATACATCACGAAATATGTGCAGAAATGCGAAAAAATTAGCAAAATATATGCAAATATGAGCAATATATGCAAAAAATATGAGCAAAACAGTAGTAAAATGCTTTTTTTGCACGTAATGCATCCCTACGTGCTCAGTGGAGCAAAAACGCTCCACTCAAATTTATTCAACCCTTACTGTTAGCATGTTACACATAACCGCAAATTTGTGTCGTAAACGTATTTATTACTCTTCGAACATCTCAATTACATTCACAATGTACTGAAAATTACGAGCCACTGCTGAATACGTACCTTTTAGGATAAATATGCACTGATATTTTCATCACTCAGGAAATACCAATTATTAACACCGTTATAGTATTTACACAAGCACGCTCCTGGACGCAAAACTAATGTAAACACGTCGTGACGTCTCCTCCTAGGCTTGCCACACCGACAGAAAGAAAAAAATCACCGCACGTTTGTTTTCAAAGAATAATAATCAACAACACCGCAGCCTGGGGCATAAACACACCATCAAACGTTAATGAAACAATATTTGTATGTCGCAAAGTCATAATTCACAAACCGAATTTGTGTCATTCAATCATCAGTGATTCTGAGATACAGGGAATTTTAAATCTATTTTATTCATATTTATTTTCTTAGCACTCGTCTAGAAGATATTGATTTATCTCTTCCTTGTTCCACAATTAAACACTGTGAGAAGTTTCTAAGTCAGGCGGCATAGTCTTTACAGACCTCGTAGGCATGGACATCTCTGACACGTGAAAATTGGGAGAGATGTCAAAGGAAGTGATTGAAATGATACTATAGGCTTAGAATTTTATTTCAAGTCACGACAATTTTTTGATGATGGATTGATTGATGATAAGTGATTCCGGGTGCATTAGCTGCTAAGGTTTCGTAAGAGTAGTGCTTGTGTTTTCCTCGCGAGGTGGTGGTGATCATCCCCCGCTCGATGGTGAGATCCGGCGCCGACTTACCCTCGACTAAGGGAGTTCCCCCTCAACCAGGTATCACCCATTGCCCAAGACGGGACAAACTCTGATCTCCTGACCAGTCTTCCAGTATGTGTGATAGTGTAGTGCATGTAAGTGTAAGTGTGTGTAAGTAAGGGATGAGCACAGGACAGGAAAGAGGAAGGAAAGATCGCGCGCGGTCCGTGGCCCGTTTGTTAGGGTACTGCTCTGGCATTCACCTGGTGTTGTTAGGAGAAACCACGGAACTACCGATCAGAGCAGACGGCCGCTAGAATTCTCTTACAAACGTGACTGAATTAACTTAGCTATCTAGCTAGTGGCGACAATCCTGCCACCGTCGGGACTTGAACCCGAGGACCTCCAGGTCAGAGGCACTGCAAAACTTAATCCTGTACATTGGATATGAGCAAACCTGCTTGCGTGGATACCCCTATATGTATTATCCACAAATTCACAAACTTCTGCATAATGTTTCTTTCCCACGTATTTTGAATAATGAAGGCCATTACAATATTTTTGAATACCCCTATTAATTGTTTGAAAATCTGAATATTAAACACACAATAAACGAAAATAATCGTTATATGAGATACTCAATGTTTCTTTAGCCAAAAATTAACTTAAAGTATAACGACTGGACATACCTTAAAATATTAGGAGAGAGTTTTCCCTCCAAAGATCCCCGTGGATTCATAGGAGTTTCGATATTTGGGAATAGAGGGGCAGCGTCCTGTTTGTCTAAAGCAGCTGACGCCCGTCGACGGACTCGACCGCGCAGACCGTCCTCGGTCAGTGGGATTAGAGGAGGCAGCTCGCTTGATCCTCCGTCCGCCGATGCCGTGCGTGCTCCTTCGCTCGCTCGCTTCCGCCCGCGTCGTGCGCCGTGCAGATCGACTGTCATCTGTCTTGCACACTCGTCATGAAAGAGAGAGACAGACAGAGAGAGGGAGCGTCTGAATTCTGAAACCTGGTAACGCGGTAGTTTCGATACCTCGAACATCGATATTTCGAATTACTTGAATAATTTCGAATATCGTCGGTATTATTTCATTCCCTTCAATTTCTTTAAACACAAAGTGTTTAATAATTTACATTTCGTTAGGTAGAACTGTTCGAAAACTTGAAAATACTTTTGCTTTCTGATTCTAAACTTCGAACTTCGAAAGTCATAGGACTAAATTTACGGCTTTTTGACCGATAAGGTCATTAGTCCCGTAAGTGTAGTGACTCTTTTATCGCAGGAGTTGGCGGTGATATTTTGTTGCTTGCATACGTTCGTTTGCGGAGATTTTCGTCAGCCTGCTATCTCCCATCAGCGGGGCACTGTCCCAGTCGGAGCAAGCTCTAAATTGCGACTGGTCTCCCGACAAGTGTGATAGTGTGCATGAGAGTGCAAGTGAGTGTAAGTAAGGGGGTGAGGATTGGACAAGGAAAAGGCAAATATCACGCTAACAGCCTCTTTGGATTCCTTGCCATGTTATATCCAGCTATTTCCTAGAGGATATACCATTTCACCTCTATTTTTTCACTACAAGACTCACAGAAAAGAAGCTGCTGGGCTGTCCGGAAGACGCCGCGTCCTAGGCACGGATACCAACGTTTCGGCCGCCATTCTGCGACCTTTCTCAGGGCGGAATGCCGCCAAATTGTTGTCATCTGCGCCTGGTACACGGCGTCTCCCGAACAGCCACACAGCTACTAACTCTGACCGAAGAAGCTGACGCTGTCACTCCAGAAAATTTTGGGAAACCACTCTTCATGATATGAGATTAGCCATCCCTTTTTAGATGAGGAAAACAAATCTGCAGACTTGGAAATGAGAATGCAAAGAGATGTTGAAACCAAGTCTACTTATATTCTTCAAACTATTTTTATGTAAAACTATACGCATTGATGTTTTGTTTACATTTTATATATAATAGAGAGACGTCTACTTGAAAAAATTCAAACTGAAAAGTGACATCAATTGTTATGTCGAGGCTTATATAATACCAAAAATATATACCAAAGTGTGTTAGAAAAAGCTAAATGGTGAGAACGTTTTACCTGAATGGCCTCTTTCCAGTAATGGGATTGTGAACAATCTAAGTTAAAGAACATTAAGACCTTCATTTTCTGACAATAGACCATTTTAAAATTAAAGGAACCCAGGTTTGGAATTCAATACGAACTTATTAAAAAACTTGGGTCTTCAGATTTATGAAGAGTATTTTTAATCAATGTAATCGAAATAACTCTGTACGAGAACAAAACGAACAATTTTTATTTTACTGACATGTATTACATTAGAATACAAAAATGATAATTGTCCTTCTCACTACAGCACTCTCCTTCGTGAAATCAGAATAAGTTATCTTTGCTAATATAAATCTCGGATAATAGAAGCTCGGTTAACTGATTTCTTATTGCATTCACAATTTAATCATTGTCTTTAGTGTAGTATTAGTTATTTATGTATCAAGGGCGTTAAGTAGATGTTTTGCCCCGAGGGCGACTTCCAAACCCGAGGGCCTCTGGCCCGAGGGGTTGGAAGTCGCCTGAGGGGCAAAAACATCTAGTAACGCCCGTGGTGCATACAAAACTTTATGGTTTACTAGTTCGTTGCTGAATAAAACAAGAATTCGAAACATTTTATAATATTTCTTGCGTCTAAAGTGAAAAGACGTATTGTAATAATCATTTGTCAATATGACGTCAGATAAACAAAACAGAGTGTATATCTAATTTCTATTGCATAATCGTTATTGGACTGATTTGTTCGTACAAAATGAAAGAATATTGTGAAGTTCCTGTGGAAATTCTCGCAAAAGCTAACAAACTATGGACAGTGGTTTCCATTAAAATCTTGAGAAATATATAAAACTCTTTATGGTGTATTTGAGATTTACCAGCGTGAATAACAGTGTAAATTGCGCTGATGAAACGGTACTTTTAGGTTATTAGCGCCTATTGTCAAACGTTATTTAGAATATGTCAAAACACCAAAAAATAACATTTCGAGGATGTTAGCCGATGTGCCTTATATATCTTATTACTATTACGAGTACCGCCACTAAAGAAGAATATAATTATGTCACTAAAAAAGATGGTACGTAACAGTGAAATGCGAGTGAATGATGGCAATTATAAGTTCACGGAAACATTTCAAAATTTCAATTTTCATATCAAATAAGCAAAATAAGGTTTATAACAATTTATTTATTATTTAAGCATTATGCCATTTATTTATTGTATTGCTTGCATCTTAACTTTACAAAATGGAATTCATAACTAAGTTCTGTGTGTTGTGTTGGTATAAGAGCGGGCCATCAAGTATTCAAAAGGCCCTAGGGCATAAAGAAGCGAAAAGGCCCGCAAGGGTATTAAGTATACCGTTACGTGTTTTGTTTCAGGTCTGTAAACACACAGCAATGAACTAGTAAACCATAAAGTATGTTTTATTGGCAGTAAAACATGTTTACAGAGCCAAAACATGCATTGATAAAATAAAATTTTAAAGAAAATGAAAATTGTGAAAAGGAAGAAAACAATAAATTACACAATTAATAAAAAGTAGAAATGAAGAAACGAACAAAAACCTGTTTACCATATAAAATGTAAGTAACAATGATAAAGAAGTATTTTTCTGTTAACCTTTCAAATATAATTTACAATAATTGAAATAATATGTTTTACCAAACCGATAGCAATTTGTTTTTATATCAGCTTTGGATTGTCCTGCCATCTGGCGTGGTATTCAGCAACCAGGAGTTCTGACTGACGGCGTCTGCGGCGCTGTGGTTTTCAGGCCGTCAGCGCTACCTAGTGTTTTTTACAAGAAGTTTAAGCAAGGTTGGCTACAGTATGGCGGGATATTTAAACAGTCGAATGTTTACTTCATCATATGTGTATGTGTACATCTCATAATACCAAAATAGAATATTTGAGAAACGTCAGCAAAGATATTTACGAATACCAACATCTATTAGTGATCTACTAGTCATCTATTAGTCTTTGCATTAGAGATTATAATCAACAGTCATTGCAAGAGAGCCACTCGGGAAAATAATTTTCAATTTTGAACTAATATTTTCAATGATTGAAAGGGAAATATTACATTGTATGATTCTTAATATGACTAAATATGTACTTTGATTCATAACTGAAATTCATAGGGTTCGCACTTCTTACTAATTTAACTTTATACCCAGGCACCTAAATTTCACCACAAAGTGGACCACATTATCGACGTTGTGAATTACATCTTACCTTTAAGAAGTTGAACTTTCTCGCAAATAGCCGTTGAGAACACACCATTCTCCACCATTCTTCTTCATATCGCTGCTCAGTAATACAGTGAGCTATTGGGCAGAGGCCGTATGCTCCAGTCTAACAATCAAGATATTGATGGCGAGCGAAATACAAACAAAAGTGGTGTTTTGTTTACAACAAAAAATTCTTGAAAGTATCTTCTGGGCTCCGATACGATCCCACTTCCCCTCTAAAAACAGAATTCATAATCAAAAAGCTGAAGGAGACGCAAAAGAATGTTCTTGTCGCCTTTAATTTCGGAGAAAGACTTAAGAGTGATTTCCAAACAAGAGATTAACTGTATCAATGCGGTTCTTTTAAGTAACTCTCTAGTTCGTGTGACAACTATCCTCGTGACTAAGGAAACTTTATTAAATTCTTAACCGAAAATATCTAGTATTATACTTGTTTTGATCTAGACCGTAAGGTAAGGTTAAAATGCTTTATTAAGTAATATTCCTTTGGAATATATCGTTTAAGAAATTAATAATGATTACGGTCCAAATTTGTGGGACCTAAATATAAGCAAAAATATGCAAGGACCTTAAACGTATATAAAAATGACCTCAAAAATAAAATATAGCTTTATTCACTAAGTTCATTTCAAAACTTTATTGTGGATATTTTTATATAACGAATATAAATTCACTACGGAACAAATTGTGAGTATTTTACTTATTTTACCTCGATCTTTAAAAGTAACCAGAACGTTGTTTTCAATTTTTTGCACCTGTCTGTAAAATCAGAAGATTACTATAAAACACACCGTCAGTGCTGAATAACTTCTCTCCAAATCACAAACAAACCCTTCGAGCTTCACGCTTTTGGAGCACTTTTGTATCGATGTGTTGAGCCACAGAGAATTAGTATTCAAACTGAAAAGCTTGACCTCATAGATCAGTGTTGTCAAGGTCGATGCAACGAGTGGGAGTCTGTGGCACGAGTGCCACGACGAAATCGCCCCTCCACGCAGTTCATCACCCCGCCACCAGAGACAACGCCATCCCTATTGTAAAACGGCGGGGTTACTACTACTAATAGTTTCCCTTTCCCGACACTAGTTGCGTAGAGAAGCTCGTGACATGCTACGGTGCCATGATGGCCTACCACAGCTACCAATAGAAGACCTTAACACCACTGGCATAAACGATGTTTTCGTTTCAAACCTTCTTCGCCAGTTTAAAAACCGTGGTGTCGACCTCTTCCAACGATGGGTTACGTCAGCGGACCGACTAGTGTGCTATGCTACTTGTCTGCGATTCCAGTAAAGGCTTGAATGTATTTGTGTTTATTTGTGATAATATCCCCTGAAAATTTGACGAGACACTTTTTAATATCAGTACGCCCATATCCTTTAAAATACGACAAATATTTGCATTAAGGGGAAAAAAATTCTCAAATATATTTTACGGAAAAATATGTGAATGTTTTTATATGCACAATAAAAATATATTTTTCTTCACTACAATACCTATATTTGTGCATGAACTGTTATTAAATTTACCATGATTTCAAAAAAAATATATGATTTATTAGTAAAATCCGGGCACTTGTGATTAGTTACAATCCGCCGAGGCCAGTGCCCAGAAGGTCTCCTGTCTGTGCAGACTCTGATGTCGCTGTGAGCTACAGCAGTGATTTGTGGGACTAAGAAAGGAAATAGAAAATTATCAATTAAGAATCAAGCCTTCAAAGTGTATAAACTGTGCCGGAGAGCAATAGGTCATAGATAACGGTATTTATTTCCTTGACAGAGAAAAAAGCTTTTCAAAGTAAAATATTCCTCAATTTTTTCTATGCCAATGCAATTTTGCTATCTTCAGGAAACAATATATAGAACCAAAACTTTCTCTGATGCAACCATTTCCCCTTCTCAAACATTTCCCCTTGCATTAAAAAATCACAATAGCAACTAATTAAATTATAATTTTAGCATTACGGCATTCTTCTAATGGACTTGTAGATATTGTCCAATGCAAATTGTTCAAAATGCTTCAATACAGAAAATGTGCCGTGGGGCGAGGTCGAGGAGAACAGGAGAGCAGGCGATCGGCTCTAGTTGATGAGAGGAGAGGAAAAAGAGAACAGAGGGACAAAGGGAGTGGGCAAATGAGAAAGGAAAAGAAAGGGAAAATAGAGAGAGAAAAAATGGAGAGGGAAAATGGAGAGAGGGGGACAATTGAGAGAGGGAAAATGGAGGGAGAGAAAATGGAGAAAGAGAAGGAAAATAGAGCGAGAGGGAAAACAGAGAGAGGAGGAAATAGAGAAATAGAGGGAAAACAGAGGGCAGGAGAAGAAAGAGAGTGAAAAGAGAGTCAGAGAGAGGGGTAAAAGAGACCCAGAGGGGGGCAGAAGACACAGAACGGAAGAGACACAGAGGAGGGGAAAAGAGATAGAGGCGAAAAGAGTCACAGAAGGGAAAAAGAGACACAGAGGGGAAAAGAGAGATGTGGAAAAAAGAAGAGAGTTGGGAAAATGAAAGAGAGGGAAAAGACAGAGGGAGAAGAGAGAGCGGGGAGACAGAGGGGGAAAGAGAGATAGCAGAAAAATGGATATGGGAAAGGAGAGTGGGAAAAGAAAGAAGAGAGGGGAAATTAATATTTCCTCAATTATTTCTTTTGCGGCAGAAACGCGCCGGGTACCAGCTATTTGAAATAGTGAAGTATACGAGTTCGTTGAAATGAAACAAGCATTTATAAAATAAATAGGTCCTAATTTCGTTTTCCAGGACAGAAACAAACCTTAAACATTCGAGTATAAAAAATTTTGAATAAATTAATGATCTGGCTCATATGGAAATTGTTTCGTCAAAAAAAAGTAAGAAAAAAAAGAGGTTGCAGATCATCTCTGGTAAGGATAAATGCAATAGGGGGAATGGGCTCAAATGTTTCTCAGCGACTTTAATTATTGCAAAATTGTTTAAAATTTATGTGTTAGGTTTAAACATGTCTTATTTATGTAATATAAATATTACTTACATTTTGTAATGTTATATTTATGTAATATAAATATTTATTTTGAGTTTGAATTTTATTGCAAACAACTATAATTTGTTAGGAAGGATAAATGCAAAGGATAAATACAATTACCTGTGATTTTTAATTTTTATTAAAAACTGGTATGAAATGAAATGATTTCCTGAAACAGATCATAGTCATTGGTAAATGACTAAACAAGGCTGACTCTTGCGATTCTAATTTGATATATCGTAATGAAGTATTGTTTGAAATCACAGGAGTATACAAGTGTTGTTATTACCCGAATAAGACTTTTTGTTTTTGTAGTAATTTTAAAATTTGTAATTCCAGATTAGTATATTCATTTCAATGAATTCACGTGTGTGTATATACATATATATATATATATATACCCGTTAGTGTGAGATTAATAAAATAAAAATTTCAATTTTTGTAGAATAGGTTGAAGAAAAATATACAACAATTTTTCTATTAGATATTTACAGATAATACGATAATATATTCTTTCAGACATTATCATTCAGACAAATAGATCTGAGAAGCAATTTAATATAACTTGCAACTATACATAAGATTGTGATGGTATGAAGGAAATTAAAAATTATTCATTACATGATTTTGCCAATTTTTTTGAATTAATTATCTCTCTTTGACACATTTAATGATATTAAGGAAATTAGAGAGTGGACTGACGATAAGTGATTCGCATTATGAAGAATGACTCAAATAAATATACAAGTAGGCGTTTTTCTAAATCCTAAAGTAATCTTCGTAATCTTAATTGGAAACTAATTCATAAAAATGAAGCATTTTGTTTTAATTAACATTATTGTCTCAAGAATGTTCAGCAAATATTATTACAGAATTTTATAGAACACTCAAGTTCAGACATTAAGTCATAATCACAGCATTAATTCCGTTTCTTAAATTGAACCTATAATTTATCTCAAACCCTTGTTGGTTTAAGTATAGGCAACTCCTTGCTTTCGGTAAAGATCTTTTGTAATTTTGTAACTTCAGAAAATTCTCGTCGCGAATAGTATGCAGGAGTGATAAGAGAATGCAGAATGCAAGAAATGGAATATTTTTTCTATTTATTTTTTCTTCTTCATCACATCTGTACAGTTACACAAAATACAACTCAGATAAATATATAGTTATGATAAATGTATGATCAAATATGTTTCTAGGAATCACAGAAATTAGAATATAATTACACATTGTGCAGATGAGAATAAGGGTAAAATCAATAGGTCTTTTAGGTGTGTTCACAAAATACATTCATAAATTCATCACATCAGTACCATCAGTATTACATGATAAACTATTTCAGTTTGATTGTACAGTCAAAATTCTCATACGTACACAATACATTCTCTCCTTGATATACAAATGTAAGCGTCATTTCAGTATGATTTCACTAGGAAACATTCAATGTCCATTGCGACAACTTTAGTGATAGTTGTTTAGTCAATGAGAGTTTAGGAGTACTGGGGGCTCAGAAGCAGTGCTAAACACTCAGTGGCTAATTTTCCATGGCCTAAATTTCCTCGAAGCTCATATCTCAGGTCACAACAGCATCCCCCACTTTGGGGGAGATCAAGACAGATACACCACATACAATGTATACGAATGTACGAATGTACAAGCAGTTAAATGGATACA